>SKCR01051921.1:0-37860 GCA_019454045.1 Zanthoxylum bungeanum | reverse complement strand
AGTCACCGAATTTTGTTGGACATGATAAGGTTAATCATGAGTCGCTTTGAGCTACCATTTTCTCACATAAACAGTGCAGAACTTATTTTGATTAAGGTTCCATAAAAATCTGTTTGACAGACTTCATATTAGATATGAACAGGAAAGAAACCAAGTTTCTCATTCCTGATAATTTGGGAATGCTAGGCATATGTTTGAATGATACCAAACTAAAACCCAAATTGGATAAGTGCCCATTGTAGGTTATCCTAGGGAAACCATAAGTATAGTACTTGTACAACTCACATGAGAACAATTTAATTGTTGCTCACCATGCGGTTTTCCTACTATTCTAGGCACCGATTCCTAATGGAACACATATAGTTCATCAATGATGAAATTATACCAATAATCTTCGAATACACAAGAACCACGTATGTCGGAGAGAGTCAGAAAACAACCTGGGGTATGGGTTTCTGATCTCACCTCATAAAGATGTTAATCTTATTGAGGAATTCCAACTAACTACGTATGAGGAAGTGATACAAGGTATCAACTCCCAATTATGGCAAAGTGCCATGAATCTGAAATGGATTCCATGTATAACAACCAAGTTTGGATACTAGTTGATGTACCGCAAGGCATTGTGCCTATTGGTACTATATAAGTCTTCAAGGAAGACGTACATGGAAGGCAACATACCAACGTACTAAGCTAGGCTTGTATAAAAAATGTATCGTTATCAACATTGTGTAGATTACGATGAAACCTTTTACATGTTGCCATGGTAAATCCATTTCGATAATGCTTGCTGATGCTGCATGTTTCATTCATGAAATATGGCAGCTATAATGCCAAAACCGTTTTCCTTAACGGAAACCTTTTGGAGGATGTTTACAATATCTTGTCGGTTTTGTCGTACCAAAACTAGCAAAAAAGGTTTGTAGGTTAATCAATCCATGTTTGGATTGAAGCAAGCATTAAGTTCTTGGAATTATCGTTTTGATCTAATCATAATGGTTTATGATTTAATTCAAAACGAAATGATTCTTGTGTATATAAGGAGGTTAATGGGAGCGCACTGACAATGACTGTCCTATAAATAATGATAATATGTCATTTCTTGGAAATGATATTCCCATAATAATCGGTGAAAGCTAGGCTTTTGAGAAAACTCTCCGAGAACTTGTACATTGAAAAATGTACGTGACCTAGTGTCTCATACGCTTTGAGCATATGGAGTCACAAACAGGCCAATCCAAGTGATAGTCACTGGATTGATATTAAGAACATCCATTAGTTTCTTAGAGAACTAATGATGTTGTCTTATACTATAGAGATGGAGAACTTGAAGTGACTAGGATCACTACTGCAAGTTTCCTAAACCGATAAAACGACTATAAGTCGCAAACGGTACTATACAGTTTGAATAACGGAACAGTGAGCTGGAAATCTTCCAAGCAAGATACTGTTACCGAATAAACAACAAATGAGGGTTATTGCTGCAGCTGAGGCAGCAATAGAAGCCATTTGGGTCGATAATAAATCTAATTTGATTAGATATAGTTCTTTTAGCAGCTGAGCTAGGCTACAGCGCAGGCTAAAGAATTAATGGTCTCATCAACGATCCAGATACATACTTCAGATATTCATCTGATTCATTCGGATAATACATCGTGGCGATGTGATGATCGAATAAATCGCATCAGATGATAATCATGCAAATCCGCTGACGAAAGCCTTTTCTCAGCAATTTGAGCGAACCGTACATAGTTCGGGTGTAAGACACTCGAGTGACTGGCTATAGGCCAAGTGGGAGATTGTTGGATAGTTATGACCCATAGCGTCACTATTTGTACAGATCATGGTGTTGTTGTACAAATTAACTATGTAGCAAAGAAGATTGCTCTCTTATCATTTATGATTAGATCACCAAGATGTATAAATGATAGGAGGTCCCTGTGATTTGTTCCTGGATTGAGAAGATATGAGACAGTATCAATCCACGACGTATAAATCATTAAATATCCCTAGTCAGAGTATTATCGAGATTGGACATCGATAATGCGTAAAAGACTAGTATTACACTTGTGCGTGTTGTGAGGGAACAACGTCATAGTTCTCATATATTTGGGTATAGGATACTCATGCAAGTGTAATAGGAGGTTTTGTTTTACCGATGGTACGAGAAACAGCTTCGCTCTGGATAGACCCCCTCGGAATTCCATTGGTAGTATGACTATGTGTCTATGGAAGTCCGAAATCAGGGTAGGTGTATTTGGTCTTAACCTGAAACTTGCACCGCTAATACTTGCGACAATTAATATACTTTGGTTTTGGTCGTCCAAGGCTTTAACAGGTTATGTGTACGCCTCTGCTGGGTATATTGAGAATCGTAGTGTGTTGGGTGTGATGTCAAGATGGAAGTATCACTTCAATCATAATGGAGATGATGGTCACGTATGATACGGTACTAGTTCTCTTATGTACTGCAGTCATCGGGATAAATGACAAGGTCATGTTTATCCGATTATAGAGACTAGTTACCATAGATCTGATATGTGCTTCTTACGGGGCAGACACAATTCCAACCCCAGGCCTAGCACGTGACATCTGATACTGGATAGAGATACGCGATACTACGTATACTACGTCTGATATAGATCACTTATTCCTGTAAGGATATTTCTAGAGAATTGGATAGGCATGGCGCTTTGCTAGAAGCCAATCTTGTCTTGTAAATCGGTATAAACGTAGTACAAGGTACTTACGTGTTCGGATAGTCCGACGACCGTATTTACTGCCAATATATCCGGGGATCTCATGGGTCGCTTCCCGAAGATTCACGTGACATCCGATACTGGATCGAGATACGCGATACTACGTATACTACGCCTGATATAGATCACTTATTCTTGTAAGGATATTTCTGGAGAATTGGGTAGGCATGGCGCTTTGCTAGAAGCCAACCTTGTCTTGTAAATCGGTATAAACGTAGTACGAGGTACTTACGTGTTCGGATAGTCCGACGACCGTATTTACTGCCAACATATCCGGGGATCTCATGGGTCGCTTCCTGAAGATTCACCGATGACGTATGACTCGCACTTTATTAATCTGGGATTAATTGGATGAGAGAGAAAATTAATCTGGGATTAATTACGGAGATATTTATCTGGGATAAAATATCATTTAAAGAGAGAGAACAATTAATTTGGAATTAATCGATAAAATAATATATTTGATATATTATACAAAATTGGATTTCGACGCGGAATTAAAATTAGATTTTAATTCGGGCGAACGAATTAATTTAGAATTAATTTGTTAGCGACGTGAATAGTGATTTCGCTCGGCATAATCATTTAATTACGTCGCAACAGAAAATTCGTTCATTTGGAATTAGCGAACCCGAGCCCGGGAGTGTTTGCGAGCACATTCGCATTTCGAATTCGAGTGTGGCACGCAAGTCACATCAAACGTCAAATCACTAGTCACATCAAGCGTCAAATCACATGTCACTTTGAGTGATGTGACAATTTGATTGATTGATTGATGTAAATAGTGATGTGAGTGGTTGGAGCCTTAATGGCTTGACTTTTTGGAAAAAGAAAAATTGTATTTGATTATTTGTTTTTTGAAAACAAATTACTAACAATTTTTTTGCTACCAACCAACTCATCTCTCTTTTTCCTCATTTTTGTTCACGGTTTGGAGCCAAAATGCTCTCTCTCTCTCTCTCACGCCCAAGGGGCTTCATTTTCTCTTCTGTTTTCTATCTAAAAACCGAGTGCCATAGGAGATGAAATGTGATGATTTTGTTGCAAAATCAAGAGTGCTAGCACACATATGAGACATACAAAGGTGATAGGGAAACCCAATTATGAGCTTGGGATCATTTAACAAAGCTTGGAGCTTGATGAAGGACCACCAAAGCCGAATCCATGGATAGCCAAATCTGCCACTGCCGTGAGCTCTTGGAGGGAGAAGAAGAATTTTTATTCTTCGACGCATCGCCTCAACCCATCATTGTGAGTATTCTGTAACTCCTTGATGTATTCACTTTGTATTTTCATTGCTTGATAATGATCTTGGGATGCTTAGACAATTCCAACACTTAGTACGTTGGTATGTTGCCTTCCATGTATGTCTTCCTTGAAGACTTATATAGTTCCAATAGGCACAATGCCTTTCAGTACATCTACTAGTATCCAAACTTAGTTGGTATACATGGAATCCATTTCGGACATCATGGCATTTTTCCATGATAGGGAGTCGCTACCTTGTATCACTTCCTCATACGTAGTCAGTTGGTCTTCCTCAATAAGATTGACATCTTTATGAGGTGAGATCACAAACCCATACCCCAGGTTGTTTTCTGACTCTCTCCGACTTACGCGGTTCTTGTGTATTCGAAGATTATTGGTATAGTTTCATCCTTGATGAACTATTTGTGTTCCAATAAGGACTCGGTGCCTGGAACAGTATTACTCCGATTTTCATCGAGTTTTACTTTCCTCCCACTTACCACTGCATATAGGTATTCCTCTTAGGAAAACCGCATGGTGAGCAACAATTACATTGTTCTCTTGTGAGTTGTTTAAGTACTATACTTTTGGTTTCCCTAGGATAACCTACATTTTGGCACTTATCCGATTTGGGTTCTAGTTTGGTATCATCCAAACATATGCCTAGCATACCCAAATGTTCAAGAATGAGAAAACCCAGTTTCTTTCCTGTTCATATCTAATATGAAGTCTGTCAAATAGATTTTTATGGAACTTATTCAAAATAAGTTCTGCACTGTTTATGCTTATCCGTTGAATGAAATGGTAGCTCAGAGCGACTCATGATTAACCTTATCATGTCCAACAAAATTCGGTTTCTCCGTTCGGACACACCGTCAAACTGACGTGTTCCGGGAGGAGTTCTCATTGAAAGAATATTATACTCTTTCAAGTATTGAGAAACTTATTGCTTAAGTATTTTCATCATGGTCTAACCGTGACGGTATAATACTTTAGCCGATTTGTTTGTCTATTTCGTGTCGAAACTCAAAAAGTTTCCAATTTGTGTTTCAAAAGAAACACATAACCATAACGCGATGCCACATCCGGAAAGGTCACGAAATATTCATATCCACCTCTATCCTAGCAAGACATGGGCCCACTTGCTTTACTATGAACTAGGGCTAACAGATCGGTGGCATTTGTACTTTTACCAAGTTAATAGTGTTATAGGCACTTTGCCCAATAAACTATATTCGTAGACATTATTTGATTGGAATCAAATTTGTCCTAGTACCCACTTTTCGAAAGTGCGGATATACGAGTCTTGTTAAATTGTGTCCCAGAGAACAATGCCACAATTAAGTCTCTTCTGATCAAATCAGTTTGAGCTATTTGTTTGTCATAATATATGTTTGAGATTTATTTATATTCAAAATATAAATATTGTTATTCACATCTAATGTGTTTATCTCAATATCATCTTTATATAATGAAACACTTTAGTGTTCTAGAATATAAAGGTATATCCGCAACGGATTAAACACTGATATATAGATAATGTTTCTAGTCAAACTAGTTACATTATAACAGTTTCCTAATTTAGGTACACACCCGAAGGGTAGTTCCTAAACTTAGGTATCTACGGTTAAAACAGCGACTTTCGTCCCGTTTTCAATTCGCAGATAAATCTCAACTGAAGTCAGTATCCTGCTCATAGCAGATTCTTCACATCAGTACATATTTATATACCACACTAAGTATTTAAAATCCAATTTTAATACTAGTAATGAACATATTTTATGATAAACATATTTGAAGTCAGAGCCTTGCTCGTCTTCAATTCCTTCATGTCTGCCTTGTCCATACGGAAGTCACGCTTCCGTGATCCCCGTTTGCCACAATTTAGGCAGATATCTTGGGATATGTCCTTTATCTTCTTAGAAGATTATAATGATTTTCCATTTGCCCTATTCGGTACCCCAGAAGCCTTTGGCCAAGCCTTGGCCTTCCGGAATGTCGAAATAAGATGCGCCTTGCGCTTCTTGCCTTATTGCAAACTTTGGCTCTGACTCCTTGAGTATAGCCATTAACTCTCCAAGAGTTTACTATTGCAATTTGTACTTCTAAGATCTAAGGATATATCTATGAAGATCCTTCAATTTCAATATCATACTATAGGGATCTAATCCTTAGTTCTGAATAAGAAATTAAGGAGTCTATTTGGCAAGTTTATTGGATTAAGCACTAAAGTTATCATTATATGAATATTCCAAATATCATGTTCTACTATTTGCTTAACTCCAGGCTTAGGCATAAAATGTTATTTTATCAAATAAAGTAATTTCTTAGTTTTCAGGACTATCCTGAAGTTTTATTCCCAATATGAAAATTAAAGTCGTTTAATAACATTTTCACCCAGGATTATGTTTTAAACACCAATCTTTCAATTATCTTGATTCTAATAGTCCAAATATTTAATCAACGATTTTAGGTACTATTTGTTATAATGATTACTATAGTCCAACTATATAATCAATTATAATTTAATTAGTTAATTCAATTATATTGATTACTATAATCCAATTATAAAATCAACTATAATTTAATTTTGTTAATTCAAATATATTGATTACTATAATCCAATTATATAATCAACTATAAATGAAATAGTTTGAATACAGTCCAACTGTTTAATTAAAACAACGATTAATTATTAGTCCAACTAATATATTAATTTATATGACGAAAAATTTGAATGAGCGCGTATGGCAAGTAACTGAACGAATATTGCAAAGTCAATACTTGCCTCCCAGTATGTGGACATCCAAGTCCGAAACATATATCTTATATATGCCAATATATCCAATATATTGCCTAACCTTTTTCCTCTGAATCAACTAAGACTTGGCTTTGGCACAACAAACTTAGTGATCCCAGTTAAGCGGAACCTATTGACCATGGAAAGCTTCGTAATCAATGTCGATGGACAAGAAGTGATCTTGACTTTGGCCAACAAATTACAACTGGACAAGACACCAATATGGAACAAAGCCTTCATGATTCAAACACATCCTCGACGGACAAAGGTCTTGACTTTGGCCAACAAACAATGTTAGTCTTAGATCTTGAGTAAGAATCACTCAATGGAAGGAAAAAAGCTTAATATGATGTTGAGGGTTTTTCGCGTGCAAATTGGCAACCAATTTATTATCTTTTTTAAGGTCTCATCATCATACACCCTTAAACATGCATTCTAAACACATAATAAGGCGCAAAAAATAAATATAATAATGATATGCGGATGGATACTTAACACATTGTTCCTAGAACAAATCTCTCCATTTCCTCTCTCCCGCTAGCACAAGTATTACTTCTACCCGTTACATAACACTTCTAAAGAAACCTCATTTACATTGAGGGGAATAGGTGAGAAGAGAAATACATAGAGTCAAAGAGGTAATAGGCTGGACACGCAGGTCCAATTAATAAATTCTAACTTTATTACAACAATTTCCAAAATTACCCCACCCATCTAATATCCATCCGATATACATTATTCATGCATCGCAACCATGTATTCACACAAGCATGTTATCAATCAATCTAATCCAATTAATTAATCTGATAATAGTGACCATCCAATGTTCAAACAACGATTTAATTTTGCGCGAGTCAAACTCGTTTTGCGAATAAGTACTCAAAGTATGAATTCTTGAATTATATTAAACTACAACATTAAATCCAATTTAATTTGTATTTAATACTAATTCACTATTTAATTCCAAATTAAATATTACACATTAATAACGAACATTTACGACTTAAATTCAAAATTTAATCGTTACAGGTCTCAAAGCCCGATTAACATCCAATGTTAATTTAATTAAAGTCCAATGGGCTTTTAACTAATTTCTTAAGGCGTGGACTTTTGGTCAACTTGGGTCAAACCCAATAACCAAAGCCCAATCAAGGAATAACCCCATAAGCCTAGAAATCAATTTAGGCCCAATTAAAGTTAAAGGTCCATTAGTCATAATTGGACTTTATGGATGTGTTTTGGGCCCAATTGGATCCAACCAATTTTCCTAAACCCATCTTGGTACAACCAAGCCCATTAAAGCCCAATAACAACTTTTCAAGCACAAATCCAATTTAAGCCCATTTAATTAAACTACAAAAATTCCAAATTTCATATTTAATTAAACAAAGTGTATTGCCATAATTAATCACCCAAATCAATATTCCAAAACACACAATTAGCCTAATTAATTATGCTTATCAACATTAAAACATGTCCAACATATTTTATCAAAAATCAAACCCATTTCCATGCTAACATGTCTCGGCAATCATGGGGTTTTGATGTCCAATTCAAAATTCAATCCAATTAATTTCAAATTAACATTTCCCAATTGTTTCAAGTCATCCAATGATCAAAGAAACAAAAAATACCAAGACACTAGGGCATTATACCATTCGGCCAAGCCAAGATATTGGGCAAAAATTGATCCAATCAACTTTTCATGAATTGATCCAATCAAACTTCAATTAAACATCATTCAAGCATACTCAATCAATTAATTTTATCAAATCATGCTCAAAATCAATTTACCCAATTTTAACCCTAAATCAAGTTTCATGCTCAATATTGGCTCTAATACCATTGTTGGGTTTCTCTAAGGTCCCAAGGATCAATTTAAAGCTATAAAACATCATGTGAATACATCAAAGAAGTTGCGGAATACTTACAATGATCGGTTGAGCGATGCGACGAACACAAAATCCTTTTTATGCCCTTTGAAGCTCACGGTCTTCACTGTTTTTTGTCCTCCAAGAATCGGCCATGGATGATCTCAAGCTCTAAGCTTTGTGATGTGTATTCCATGCTCACGGGTGCGGTTCCCTATCACCTTTGAAAGACTCCAAAAGCGTGCTAGCACTCCGGAAATTTTGCCGCAAAACTTCCTTTAGCTTCCTTCAACTCTCGGCAAAATGCAGTGAAAGAATAGGAAGAATGCCCCTTGGGCGAGAGAGTGAGGAGAGGAAAGAGAGAAGAGAAAAATGTGATTTTGTGTATATGTTAATTGATTTCAAAAAACAATTAAACATATACCATTTTTCCTTTTCCAAAAAGTCAAAGGCAAAAGACAATTAATGCATTCCATCTACCACCATCAATCAATAGTGACATGTTGTCATATCACTCAAAGTGACTAGACATCACATCAATCGATTGACTAGTGATTTGACGCTTGATGTGACTTGTGGACCGCACTTTAATTCGCAATGCGAGTGCGCCCGCAAACACTCCCGAGCTCGGGTTCGCTAATTCCAAATTAATGAATTTTCCGTTGCGATGTAATTAAATAATTATGCCTATCAAAATCACTATTCACATCGCTAACGAATTAATTCTAAATTAACTCGTTCATCCGAATTAAAATCTAATTTCAATTCCGCGTCGAAATCCAATTTCGTATAATATATCGAATATATTATGTTATCGATTAATTCCAAATTAATCGTTCTCTCTCTTTAAATATATTTTATCCCAGATAAAATATCTCCGTAATTAATCCCAGATTAATTTTCTCTCTCATCTAATTAATCCCAGATTAATAAAGTGCGAGTCATACTTCATCGGTGAATCTCCGGGAAGCGACCCATGAGATCCCCAAATATGTTGGCAGTAAATTCGGTTGTCGGACTATCCGAACACGTAAGTACCTAGTACTACGTTTGTACCAATTTACAAAACATGGTTGGCTTCTAGCAAAGTGAAATGCCTACCCAATTCTCCTGGAAATGTGTCGCCCCGTAGGAAGCACATATCGGATCTCTGGTAACTAGTCTCTATAATCAGATAATCATGACCTAGTCATATTATCCTGATTACTGCAGTACATAAGAGAACCAGTTTCGTATCCTACGTGACCATCATCTCCACTATGACTGGAGTGATACTTCTGTCTTGACATCACACCCAACACACTACGATTCTCAATATACCCAGCAGAGGGGTACACAGAACCTGTTAAAGCCCTGGACGACCTAAAACCAAAGTATATTGATTGTCGCAAGTATTAGCGGTGCAAGTCTTAGGTTAAGACCAAATACACCTACCTTGATTCGGACTTCCATAGACACAAAGTCATACTACTAAATGGAATTCCGAGGGGTCTATCCAGAGCGAAGCTATTTTCCGTACCATCGGTAAAACACAACCTCCTACTACACTTGCATGAGTATCCTATACCCAAATATATGAGTACTATGTCGTTATACCCTCACAACGCGTACAAGTGTAATACTAGTCTTTTTCGCATTATCGATGTCCAATCTCGATAATACTCTGACTAGGGATATTTAATGATTAATCCTTCATGGATTGATACTGTCTCATATCATCTCAATCCAGGAACTAATCATATAGACCTCCTATCATTTATATATCTTGGTGATCTAATCACAAATGATAAGAGAGCAATCTCCTTTGTCACATAGTTAATTTGTACAACAACACCATGATCTGTACAAATAGTGACGCTATGGGTCATAATTGTCCAACACGAACAAGTAGACAAAGTCAATGTCCTTATTATTAATAAATGTTGGATCATAATTGAATAAGATTAGGGAAACAAACATCTCCATAATTTGCAACTTCATCTTCCACTGTTTTCTTGCTTCCTCCGTCCATCAGCTTCTCCAACTACAGTAGTTCTTCTTCCCATTCACTTCCCCTTTTTGCGACCTCCGTCTCGTCACTGTCTGAGAAGCTTTTCCAAAAATCCCTCATTTGCTCCATTTCACCTTTACCACTGTTGTCCTGTATCCCCGTGTGAGAAGTTTGGTGGTTGTGGGTTTGGAGGACAAGGCCATCGGGTAGGCCGGAGTTGATCATGTGGGTGGGTGAGTTCTTATGTGTGTGTTAGGTTGTTCTTTTCCGGGTGGGGTATTTTATGGGCATCAATAAGGTCTTGGATTTCATGCCTAAGGCGGGTGCAGTTGTTAGTTTCATGGCCTCTTTGCTGGTGGAGGTAACAGTATATGTTTAGGTCAATGTAACGTGGCACAGGGTTTGGAAGTGGTTTAGGCTCTAAGGGATTTATGAGTCCTTGCCTTTTCATCTCTTCAAATACCTCTGACAAAGTTCTACCAAGATTGGAGAATCGTCTGTTTCTGATAGGGGTAACCTCAGAGGGAGTGGGCTTGGTCTTTGAAGGTTCCCAATGGTCTTTCCATCCTGGTTGCACAACTTTCTATTATTGGCTCTACAGGGTACGGTCAAACTGGCCACAACATTGGTCAAAACTTACAGCTGCTCAGTAATTTTGGTTACTTTGGTCTTCAATTGATCCAGGCGGGATCCCTCATTGACTGACTCGCTCATGTTGGCTGATGGTCTTCTGACGAGTCTTCCTTCTTCCCTAACCCAACGGGTATCTATGATGGCTTTTAAGACACATGGGGTTAACATGATACGTGTATGCATGAGATGCACGCGATGTATAGAATATATATAATTCGGCCCATTATCATTTTAAAGCATTCAATCATACTATTGCGCGGTGCAAACTTGTCCGAAAAGGCCCAACATGTTTACACTTTTGCGATAACATGGCTAAACAACTTCAAATGATAAGAGGCCTAAACGCAAAATAGCCCATCGGCATTTTAGAAGCTTTCGGCCCAATCGTCATAAAGCACGGAATCATCCCAGTTTAAATGGCCCAACAAGCCCATAGCTCATGACAAAAAGTCCAACTGAATCCAAATGACGATGGTCCTAAACGCAGGCATAAAGGGAAAGTTTCTATTGGTCCTACTACTACAGTTCATATGCGAGTTTACATGGGTATAGACAAAGGCTCTCGTCGACAAAGGGTTGCCCACAACTAGGTCTCCCCACTCAAGGGTCCGAGCGACCAAGAGGTACGTGCCAACGAGTTATGGTGCGTGACTGACTGTCAAATGGATTTCTCGTTGTAGATCCCCCAGATGGAGGGTGGAGCGAACTCTCTTAAATACCCAAGCCTCTTAGGCTCTTATCACTTGGTGACAGGAATAAACAACGAGTCCTCCAAATTAGTCCATCACAGTAATCTACAGGTAAATGATTATCTAGGTGCCTTCACAACTTTTCCTTAAAATTGTAGTGAATGAAGGAAGACACCAAACCATTACCAAGCTCTAATAATGCATTTGATTAAACCCCTTCAACCCACGGTAAACACGGTTAACTAAAGCACAAATCACAATCATTACAAGACATTATTTCGGGGCCGATTCTCTATCCCCAGTGGAGTCGCCAGACTGTAGGACACAGAAATCGGCGACGCTGTTCTAGGCTCGTGGCCTAATCGGGAGTACGGAGTAGCCCGTGGGGGAGTAAACCGGAGAATAAAGGAGTCACCACCCGGTGTGAACCGGGAAAATGATTTAAGGCCGTACTCACCCCTCGCAAGGGAAGACCTCAAACTATTGGGTTCGGAATGGTCCCTTACTTATGCCACTTGTAATGAAATGATTGGTGCAATAACTTAACTGAATCTACACAACATATATATTCAAGAATAACCTAGATCTAGTTCGCATTCATAAAAATAAATCATATATCTAAGTTTGTATATAACATATGCCTTAGTTTGCATGCATACAAGTAAGTCGAAATAACGGTAAACACACAATTTCATGAACATATTAAATAAATAAATGTGGAAAAATAAATAAACAATAACGGTAAAAGCATAAATATTAAAAGAGCTAACTAAGCATATGATGGGGAAAGAAATAAATAAAGAAACAAACAAACATGCATAAAACATGATGAACATACATGTCCAGTGCGTGTGCATTCGTGTAGCGTTCGTAAACGCGTTCGAACGGTAAACAAAATGTACGCGTTCGAGTAGCGTTTGATAACGGGTTCGAACGGTAAACAGAATATATGCGTCCGAGTAGCGTTTGATAACGCGTTCAAACGAGACGAGGCACAATGCATACGTTAGTGTAGCGTTTGATAACGCGTTTGAACATAATCACAAAAAACGATACCTCTAATTACATAAACACCTAAATCATGCATAAAATCACATAAACACTTAAATCATGCATAAAAAATGAACATACTAAACAACTACATCATGCATAAAAGAAAATAACATACTAAACGATTAAATCAAGAATAAACATGAGATTGGATGAAACGAAATATTTGTGTCTCTCAAGCGGTACGTGACATTGTATCCCGAGTGCAGACCGGGTTGGACAGTTATGACCCATAGCGTCACTATTTGTACAGATCATGGTGTTGTTGTACAAATTAACTATGTGACAAAGAGATTGCACTCTTATCATTTGTGATTAGATCACCTAGATGTATAAATGATAGGAGGTCCCTATGATTAGTTCCTCGATTGAGATGATATGAGACAGTATCAGTCCTCGAAGGATTAATCATTAAATATCCCTAGTCGTAGTATTATCGAGATTGGACATCGATAATGTGGAATAGACTAGTATTATACTTATGCGCGTTATGTGGATCATAACGGCATAGTTCTCATATATTTGGGTATAGGATACTCATGCAAGTGTGATAGGAGGTTGTGATTTACCGATGGTACGGAAAATAGCTTCGCTCTGGATAGACCCCTCGGAATTCCATTGGTAGTATGACTATGTGTCTATGGAAGTCCGAAATCAGGGTAGGTGTATTTGGTCTTAACCTGAGACTTGCATCGCTAATACTTGCGACAATCGGTTGCTTTAGTTTTGGTCGTCTAGGGCTTTAACCGGTTCTGTGTACGCCTCTCCTGGGTATATTGAGAATCGTAGTGTATTGGGTGTGATGTCAAGAAGAAAGTATCACTCCAGTCATAGTGGAGATGATGTCACGTAGGATACGGTACTAGTTCTCTTAAGTACTGCAGTCATCGGGATATTATGACTAGGTCATGTATATCTGATAATAGAGACTAGTTACCAGACATCCGACATGTGCTTCGTACGGGGCAGACATAATTCCAGCCCCAGGCCTAACACGTGACATTCGATACTGGATCGCATTACGCAATACTACGTATACTACGCCTGACATTGATTATATATTCCAGTAAGAATATTTCTGGAGAATTGGGTAGGCACGGTGCTTTGCTAGAAGCCAACCATGTCTTGTAAATCGGTAAGCACGTGGTACGAGGTACGCACGTATTCGGATAATCCGATGACCGTATTTACTGCCAACATATCCAGGGATCTCTTGGGTCACTTCCCAAAGATTCACCGATGACAGTTGATTCGAATTAGAATTAATCTGGGATTAATTAAGAAAGAATTAATCTGGGATTAATTAAGAGAAGAAAATTAATCTAGGATTAATTGAGGTATTATTTAATCTGGGATTAAATGTGTTCGGAAGAGAGAGAACGCGATTAATTTGGAATTAATCGGTAGAATAAATTTAATAGTTAAATTTGATTTTCTATTTAATTTATTCGTATGGGCTAAAATTAATATATCGGATATATTAATGAATTGGATTTCGTTACGAAATTAAAGTCGGACTTTAATACGAATGAACGAATTAATTTAGAATTAATTCGTAAACGACGTTCGTAATATATTTGCGAGGCATCGTTATTTAATTAAATTCGATTTAATTATTTAGCGATGAGAATTCGTTTAATCGGATTAAACGGATCCGAGCCGCGGCAAATGTTCGTAGAGACATTTGAATTTTGAATTCAAATGTGGGGCCCACTTTAATGTGGTAGTTGGGAGAGTGGTTGGCATTTATGCCATACCACCACTTTCCAACTACCTTGGAATGGTTTTGGCAAAACCATTTACCCAACCACTTGTTTAGGTGAAAATGGTAAATTGGCTTTTACCAAAACCCTTCTCTCTCTCTCTCATTTTGTGTATGCTTCACACAAAACACACTTGGAACAAAATGGAAACCCTAAATTCCTCCAAATGGGCGTGAATATGGTCTCCCTCCTTCTCTTTGATTTTGTGGCAAAATCAGTTAGCTAGCACTTCATGGAATCAACTAAGGTGATAGGGAAACTAACTCAAGGGTGGAATCATCACTCAAAGCTTGGATCTTGGAGATCTTCATTCACAACTCAAAGCTTGGAATCAACAAAAGAAGGATCTTGGAAACCAACTCAAAGCTTGGAATCAACAAAGGAAGGATCTTGGAGATCTTCTTCTCAAAATTTTAAAAGCTCAAATCCATTCAATGTAAGTAATTCCGCAACTTATAATGAATTTATGAACACCTTTTCTTGCTTATTAGATCCTTGGCATGTTCTAGGAACACTAACAATGGTATCAGAGCCAATTTTAAGCATGAAAATTTTAGGGTTCATGAGACTAAAATTTGGGGCTTTTATGTTTTGAGCATGATTTCTTCAAATTGATGATTGAGCATATTTAGATTATGTTAACTTAGAGTTGTGCATGATTAGATTTGAAATAAATTGATTGGATCAAAAATTTTAAAATCCCTTAGCATGGCCGAATGTCCTTCACAGTGCACTGCAGTTTTTTGATTTTTGCAACATGAAATGATGTGTTTAAATGCATGTTTAAATGTTGATTGTTGGTTTGATTAGATTAGAATCAAAGTCAATAATGTTTATGTTAAATCAAAGAGCATGTTGAGCATGAAATGATGTGTTTTAGCTTCAATTTGTGTTAAGCATGAAATGATTAGTTTTGGCTTCAATTTGTGTTGAGCATAAATTGATGGATTAAGTATGATTAATTAAGTTAATTGGTATTTTGGAAATATTGAGTTTAATTAATTAATCATGGCTAATACACTTTAATTAAAATAATTGTGATATTTGGAATATTATAATTATGTTAATAAGCCTTTATTTATGAATTGGGCTAAAGTGTGTATTTGGGCTTAATGAGCTTGGTTTGACTAAGTTTGGTTTTGGACTTTTGGATTGGATCCAATTGGGCCCAAAACCAATTCCATAAAGTCCAAATATATCACTTGACCCTTTAAAGAATTTAATTGGGCCTAAATTAATTTGTAGGCAATAGGGTGATTCCTATTGGGCCTTGGCATTTTGGGTTTGATCCATTATGGCCAAAGCCCATGCCTTAAGAATTAATTAAAAGCCCATTGGACTTTAATTAAAATGACATTGGATGTTATTGGGCCTTTGAGACCCATTAAGATTGGATTTGGAATCCAAGTCTTTAAGGCTTATAAGTAAGTGTATATATTTAATTTGGAATTAATTTGGAATTAGTATTGAATACAAATAAATTGGATTTAAAGTTGTAGTTCGATATAATTCAAGAATACGTACTTTAAGTATTTATTCTTAAACGAGTTGGACTCGTGCAAATCAAATCGTTGTTTGAACATTGGATGGTCATTAATTCAAAGATTAATTAATTGGATTAGATTGATTGAATAACATGATTTGTGATACATGAATGTGTTGTATGAATAATGTATATCAGATGGATATTAGAAGGGCGAGGGCAATTTTGGAAATTGTAATAAATTTAGAATTTATTTAAATTGGACCTGCGTGTCCAGCCTTTTATCTCATTATTCTTTGTATTTCTCTTCTCACCAATTCCCCTCAATGTAAATGAGGTTTCTTTACTGTATTAAGTAATTGGGTAGAAGTTAGAATAGTTCTAGCCGGGGAGAGGAAAGGGAGTGATTTGTTCTAGGAACAATTTGTGACATATCCATCCGCATATCATTATTAATTTATTTATTTATACGCGCTTTATTATGTGTTAGAATGCATGTTTAAGGGTGTATGATGATGAGACCTTAACAAAGATAATAATTTGGTTGCCAATTTGCACGCGAAAAACCCTCACAACATATTAAGCGTTTTTCCTTCCGTTGAGTGATTCTTACTCAAGATCCAAAGTTGGCATTGTTTTGTTGGCCAAAACAAGAACCTTTGTCAATTGCGGATGTGTTTGAATCATGAGAGTTTTGTTCCATATCGGTGTCTTGTCCAAGTTGTGATTTGTTGGCCAAAGTCAAGATCACTTCTTGTCCATCGACATTGATTACGAAGCTTTCCATGTCAATGGGTTCCGCTTAACTGGGATCATTAAGTTTGTTGTGCCAAAGCCAAGGCTTAGTTGATTCAGAGGAAAAAGGTTAGGGAATATATTGGATATATTGGCATATATAAGATATATGTTTCGGACTTGGATGTCAACCTACTGGATCTAAGAATTGGATGAGATCCAATTGATCTTAGAGATCTACCTAGTTAAGTATCATATAATTTGTTGGCCAAAGTCAAGATTGTGTGTTATTTAACGGGATCCTAGCCCACTAGGAAACAAGGTTTCCCGAGTACTCAACAGAGGGTTGGAGGCTCGCCGAAAAAGTGGGAGGCAAGAATTAAATTTGCAATATTCGTTTAGATACTTGCCATACGCGCTCAATCAAATATCATTCGTCAAATAAATTAAATGTTAGTTGGACTAATATTTAATAGTTGTTTTAAATTAGTTAGACTGTATTCAAACTATTTCATTTATAGTTGATTATATAATTGGATTATAGTAATCAATATATTTGAATTTTACCCTTCATTTATAGTTGGTTATATAATTGGATTATAGTAATCAATATATTTGAATTTTACCGATCATTTATAGTTGATTATATAATTGGATTATAGTAATCAATATATATATTTGATTTTAACCAATAAAATTGTAATTAGTTATATAGTTAGACTATAGAAATCATTACATTAGATTATACCTGAAATCGTTGATTGGATAGTTAGACTATTGGAATCGAGATAACTGAAAGATTAGTGTTTAAAACATAATCCTGGGTGAAAATGTGTTTAAACGACTTTAATTTTCAAATTGGGAATAAATTTCAGGATAGTCCTGAAAACTAAGAAGTTACTTTTTTTGATAAAATAAAAACTTAGGACTAAGCCCAGAGTTAAGCACATAGTAGAGCATGATCTTTGGAAGATTCATGTGATGATAACTTTAGTGCTTAATCCATTATGCTTGCCATAAAGACTCCTTAATTTCCTAATCAGAACTAAGGATTAGATCCTTAAAGTATGATGAAGAAATTGAAGGATCTTCATAGATCTATTCTTAGATCTTAGAAGTATTAAATTGCAATTAATAACTTTTGGAGAGTTAATGGCCATTCTCAAGGAGACAAAGCCAAAGTTTGCAATAAGGCAAGTAGCGCAAGGCGCATCTTACTTCAATATTCTAGAATGCTAAGGCTTCTAGAATGTAGAAAATGGCAAAGGCGAAATCATTATAGTCTTCTAGGAAGATAAAGGACATTTCCCAAGATGTCTACCTAAACTGTGGCAAACGGAGTCATTGAAGCGTGACTGCCGTATGGACAAGGCAGACATGAAGGAAGTGAAGAGGGGCAAGGCTCCGGCTTCAACCATGTTTTTCATAAACATGTTCACTAATAGTATTAAAATTGAATTTTAGATACTAAGTGTGATACATAAATATATGTACTGATGTGTAGAATCTGCTATGAGCAGGATACTGACTTCAAATGAGATTAATCTGCGAATAGGAAACGGGACGACAGTCGCTGTTTTAACCGTAGATACCTAAGTTTAGGAACTACCCTTCGGGTATGTACTTAAATTCAGAAACTGTTAAAATGTAACTAGTTTGACTAGAAACATTTATCTCTATATCGTGTATAACTCGTTGCGAGTATACCTTTATATTCTAGAACACTAAAGTGTTTTATTTTATAAAGATGATATTGAGATAAACACATTATATGTGAATAACAGTATTTATATTTTAAATATAAATAAATCTCAAACATATAACATGACAAACAAATAGCTCAAACTAATTTGATCAGATGAGACTTATTTGTGGCAGTGTTGTCTGGGTCACAATTAAACAAGACTGTATATCCACACTTTTGAAGAGTGGATACTAGGACGGATTTGATTCCATTCAAATGATGTCTACGAATCTAGTTTATTAGGTAAAGTACCTAAGATACCTTTTACTTGGTAAAAGTGTAAGTGCCATGAATCTGTTAGCCCTCGTTCATAGTGACGTAAGTGGGGCCATGTCTAGCTAGGCTAAATGTGGAAATGAATGTTTCGTGACCTTTACGGATGTGGCATCGCGTTATGGTTATGTGTTTCTTATGAAACACGAATCGGAAACTTTTAGAGTTTCGACACGAAATAGACAAACAGATCGGCTAAAGTATTAAAACCATCACGGTTTGACCAAGATGAAAATACTTAAGCAGTAAGTTTCTCAAATACTTGAAAGAGTATAGTATTCTTTCAATGAGGACTCCTCCTGGAACACGTCAGTTTGACGGTGTGTCTGAACGGAGAAACCAAATTTTGTTGGATGACATGATAGGTTAATCATGAGTCGCTCTGAGCTACCATTTTCCTTTAAAGGGATAAGCATTAACAGTGCAATACTTATTTTGAATAAGGTTCCATGAAAATCTGTTTGACAGATTTCATATTAGATATGAACAGGAAAGAAACTGGGTTTCTCACTCCTGTTGATTTAGGAATGCTAAGCATATGTTTAGATGATACCAAACAAGAACCCAAATTGGATAAGTGCCAATTGTAGGTTATCCTAGGGAAACCAAAGTATATTACTTATATAACTCACTTGAGAACAATGTAATTGTTGCTCACCATGCGGTTTTCCTAAGAGCAATACCGATATGCAGTGGTAAGTGAGAGGATAGTAAAACTCGATGAAAAATCGGAGTTATACTGTTCAAGGCACCAAGTTCTTAATGGAACACAAACAGTTCATCAAGGATGAAACTGTACCAGTAATCTTCGAATACACAAGAACCGCGTAAGTCGGAGAAAGTCAGAAAACAACCTGGGTATGGGTTTATGATCTCACCTCATAAAGATGTCAATCTTATTGGGGAATACGAACTGACTACGTATGAGGAAGTGATACAAGGTATCGACTCTCTATTATGGAAAAGTGCCATGAGTCCGAAATGGATTCCATGTATAACAACTATGTTTGGACACTAGTTGTTGTACCGCAAGGCATTGTGCCTATTGGTACTATATAAGTCTTCAAGGAAGACATACGTGGATGGCAGCATACCAACATATTAAGCTAGGCTTGTAGCCGAAAGATATCATTATCAACATTGTGTTGATTACAACGAAATCTTTTACCTGTTGCCACGTTAAATCCATTTGGATAATGTTTGCTGATGGTGCATGTTTCATTTATGAAATATGGAAGCTGAACCAAGAGATCGCTTTCCTGAAAAGGAAACTTTTTGGAGGATGTTTACAACATCCTGGCGGTTTTGTCGTACCAAAACTAGCAAACAAGGTTTGCGGGTTATTCGATCCATAGAGGGATTGAAGTAAGCATTACGTTCTTGGAACTAACGTTTTGATGTAATCATAATGGTGTATGATTTAATTCAAAATGAAATGATTCTTGTGTATATAAAGAGGTTAGTGGGAGCGCACTGACAGTAAATGTCCTTGATAATGATATGTCATTTCTTGGAAATGATATTCCCATATTATAATCGGCGAAAGCTTGGCTTTCATGAAAACTCTCTCCGTAGAATTCTTGGGAGAAACAACCTTTATTCTAGGAATAAAGATCTACTGGGATAGATTTAAAGTTTTTAACACTCTCTGAGAACTCGTACATTGAAAAATGTACGTGACCTGGTGTCTCATACGATTTGAGCATATGGAGTCACAAACAGGTCAATCCAAGTGATAGTCACTGGATTGATAATAAGAACATTCGTTAGTATCTTAGAGAACTAAGGATGATGTCTTAAACTATGGAGATGGAGAACTTGAAGTGACTGGGATCACTGTTGCAAGTTTCTTAACCGATTAAGCGACTAAAAGTCGTAACAACGGTACTATACAGTTTGAATAACGGTACAATAAGCTGGAAATCTTCCAAGCAAGATGCTGTTACCGAATAAATAACAAATGCGGGTTATTGCTGCTGCTGAGGCAGCAATAGAAGCCATTTGGGTCGACGATAAATCTAATTAGATAATCATACAAATCCGCTGACGAAAATCTTTCCTCAGCAGTTTGAGCGAACCGTACATAGTTTGGGTGTAAGACACTCGAGTGACTGGCTATAGGCCAAGTGGGAGATTGTTGGACAGTTATGACCCATAGCGTCACTATTTGTACAGATCATGGTGTTGTTGTACAAATTAACTATGTGACAAGGAGATTGCACTCTTATCATTTGTGATTAGATCACCTAGATGTATAAATGATAGGAGGTCCCTATGATTAGTTCCTGGATTGAGATGATATGAGACAGTATCAGTCCTCGAAGGATTAATCATTAAATATCCCTAGTCGTAGTATTATCGAGATTGGACATCGATAATGCGGAATAGACTAGTATTATACTTGTGCGCGTTATGTGAGATCATAACGACATAGTTCTCATATATTTGGGTATAAGATACTCATGCAAGTGTGATAGGAGGTTGTGTTTTACCGATGGTACGGACAACAGCTTCGCTCTGGATAGACCCCTCGGAATTCCATTGGTAGTATGACTTTGTGTATATGGAAGTCCGAAATCAGGGTAGGTGTATTTGGTCTTAACCTGAGACTTGCATCGTTAATACTTGCGACAATCGGTATGCTTTAGTTTTGGTCGTCCAGGGCTTTAACCGATTCTGTGTACGCCTCTCCTGGTTATATTGAGAATCGTAGTGTATTGGGTGTGATGTCAAGACGAAAGTATCACTCCAGTCATAGTGGATATGATGTCACGTAGGATACGATACTAGTGCTCTTAAGTACTGCAGTCATCGGGATATTATGACTAGGTCATGTATATCCGATAATAGAGACTAGTTACCAGACATCCGACATGTGCTTCGTACGGGGCAGACATAATTCCAGCCCCAGGCCTAGTACGTGACATTCGATACTGGATCGCAATACGCAATACTACGTATACTACGCCTGACATAGTACCGTATATTATAGTAAGAATATTTCTGGAGAATTGGGTAGGCACAGTGCTTTGCTAGAAGCCAACCATGTCTTGTAAATCGGTAAGCACGTGGTACGAGGTACGTACGTATTCGGATAATCCGATGACCGTATTTACTGCCAACATATCCAGGGATCTCTTGGGTCGCTTCCCAAAGATTCACCGATGACAGTTGATTCGAATTAGAATTAATCTGGGATTAATTAAGAGAGAATTAATTTGGGATTAATTAAGAAAGAGAAAATTAATCTAGGATTAATTGAGGTATTACTTAATCTGGGATTAAATGTGTTCGGAAGAGAGAGAACGCGATTAATTTGGAATTAATCGGTAGAATAAATTTAATAGTTAAATTTGATTTTTCTATTTAATTTATTCGTATGGGCTAAAATTAATATATCGGATATATTGATATGAATTGGATTTCGTTACGAAATTAAAGTCGGACTTTAATATGAATGAACAAATTAATTTAGAATTAATTCGTAAACGACGTTCGTAATATATTTGCGAGGCATCGTTATTTAATTAAATTAGATTTAATTATTTAGCGATGAGAATTCGTTTAATCGGATTAAACGGATCCGAGCCGCGGAAAATGTTCGTAGAGACATTTGAATTTTGAATTCAAATGTGGGGCCCACTTTAAATGTGGTAGTTGGGAGAGTGGTTGGGATTTATGCCATACCATCCACTTTCCAACTACCTTGGAATGGTTTTGGCAAAACCATTTACCCAACCACCTTGTTTAGGTGAAAATGGTAAATTGGCTTTTACCAAAACCCTTCTCTCTCTCTCATTTTGTGTATGCTTCACACAAAACACACTTGGAACAAAATGGAAACCCTAATATCCTCCAAATGGGCGTGAATATGGTCTCCCTCTTCTCTTTGATTTTGTGGCAAAATCAAGTTAGCTAGCACTTCATGGAATCAACTAAGGTGATAGGGAAACTAACTCAAGGGTTGGAATCATCACTCAAAGCTTGGATCTTGGAGATCTTCATTCACAACTCAAAGCTTGGAATCAACAAAAAAAGGATCTTGGAAACCAACTCAAAGCTTGGAATCAACAAATGAAGGATCTTGGAGATCTTCTTCTCAAAATTTTAAAAGCTCAAATCCATTCAATGTAAGTAATTCCGCCACTTATAATGAATTTATGAACACCTTTTCTTGCTTAATAGATCCTTGGCATGTTCTAGGAACACTAACAGACCGCACTACCGTCCATTCAGATTCTGCTATGGAATTTACGTCCGGGTTTCCATCCGATATACCGCAAGAGAGGACACATATTCCATTCATCCGAAAGTCATATCATACACCAACCAACAATACTCATGCGAAGTAAAATAAGATAATAAATAAAAATAAAAAGAGAATAAATAAAAGAGGTGCCTTCAGGTCTAACCTCTTAAGTCGTCTTTCGGAAGTGCGTTACACGTCCGTCGGAAGGGTTGATGCTCCGCAACTCCTCCGGTTCACTGGTTCAACGTTTTCCTTCGCTGTTTCGCTGTTTGGGCTGCTGTTTTACTCTGTTTCACTGTTGTTTTCTAGTCACTGTCGTTACGGTAATAAGGGACTGTTTTTTGCATTTTTGAGTGTATTAGGGGTTGCGATTTTCACTGTTTGGGTTGCAGTTTTGGTGTGAATTGGGGCTGCTGTTTAAGGCTGTTGGTACGTGAATTATGGCTGTGTTTTCAGGGTGTTTTACGGTGGTCAGTGGGCTGTGTTTCAGGGGTGTTTTACGGTGGTCAGGGGCTGAATGAAGGGTTTTTGTTTGCGTGAAGTAGGAAGGTTGTGAGGACTTACTGGTTGCTGTTTGTGTCGGTGAAGAGGGCTGACTGGGTGAGAAGTTGAGGGTTGATTTGTTTGCTGTGAGGGCTGTTTTTAGGCGTGGATTAGGGCTGCTGTGAAGGCTGTTATTGGCGTGTGAGTTGGCTACTGTGATGGCTGTTATTAGGCGTGAGTTTGAGGGCTGAATGAAGGGTTTTTTCGTTGAAGGTAAGGGCTTATGGTGCGGCAATGCAAGGATTCTTGGTGATGGTGATGTGCGAATAGACTAGGGTAATTTCAGGGGGGCTAATGCGTGAATGAGCTAGGTTGTTTTCTTTGTGTTTTCGTGAGGATGAGCCAGGGGTTTCAAGGTTGAGTTAAAGGCTTCTTTTGATTAGGGATATGATATGATTTTATTTGATTTGATCTTTTTTAATTGACTTAGGAAAGCATTTAATGAGATTTGATTTGTATCTTTTAATTCGGGAAGGTGATTTGTCTTGATTTTGGCATGTGTTTAATGTGTGATTTTGTTTATTTTGGAAGGTGATGGGCGTGTACTTTAGTGATTTGGGCGTGGGCTTGGCTTATTTTGGTGGGCTTGGTGTGTGGCTTGGTGGTGTGTGGGCTTGGTGTGTGACTTGCGGGGGTTTGGGCTAATGATGTGTTTTAAAACAGAGGTCCAACAAGCGAACCCGAAGCTAAACAAGCGAATTAAATCCAACAAAATGTCAATGTCTGACTCTTCCCTTCCGACGTCCGTTTCCCGCGACTTCCACAATTTAAAGAGGTAGTGTCTCCATGTGAGACTCATCATCGGGACTTATATGCACCAACATAAACATTTAATCACCTTTTGTATCTGATGCAGAAACTTTCTGTTAGCCCTGAAGGAGCTGCAGCATTGACGACACCTCAAGGCTCGAGCCCTCCTCCGGCACAGGCAAGGTCATTCCGTCCAGTGCATTGCTTCTGGCGGTCAATCTCCTAACTTCAAGTTCTTCTTTGCACAAAAAGCAGAAGAATCATCCAATTTTCTTGTAGAGTGTATAATCAACACATCATCCGCTAAAGCACAAATAAAGATTAAAACCGATGATCAAAGTACATCTCTGGCCTTCTCAGAAGTGTTCCAATCAGCCTGGTCCAAGCTCAGTGCGTGACGATAAGCATCCATTTTATTTCCAGACTGAGCACAATCGGGTTTATTTTCCCCCATTTTTAAAGAAGAAATACTCTTGACAAACCAGTTTTTTTTTTTTTTTTTTTTTTTTTTTTTTTTTTTTTTTTGCGGTAGCAGTAGACTAGTGAATCATGTGAAGGTGAAGTTGCTTTCATTTTTTCATCCATAGGTACATATGATTGCTTTCATGTACTGCTTACATTTTAAGATCCCACATTGCAACTGTGAAATTAGGAAATTTATTTTTATTTGTATACAAACTTGTTCTGGGCAAACATTATTGTATACCAGAACTTGGAAATATTTGTTTATAGGTCAATATAAAATTTTATGAGTAAATTCATAAATTATATAATTTCTGTTCAGGTCAAAACCAAAACCCATGATCCTACCTAATAAACACGGATTTTTAGATTATTTTCCCATTATGTGTCCTCATTTTTGGGTCACCCCTTATTGTAATACTATCTCGGTGGGTCAGCGGATCCGGTAAAAATTTGTTCACCCGAATCTGAACAATGCCCATGACAATATAGTATTTTTCCTGCCACTGAAATCCAAGACCCAGATCTCTTTTGAGTTCAATATCTTCCCACCCAATAGTTAAAACGCTGATGAGAATGCTTATGAAACTGAACAACTGCAGCTCTAATCAAATCACAATTTTCCTTCCCTCTTAACTTTGAACATGAGGCAGTGTAGCAAGAAGCAATAAAAGTTCATATATGGATACACTCCAACTAAAATCTCATAAGCACTATGCGCATGGTAAAATATGCAGCAAAAATTATTAAAGAGAGGGCAAAGTGTGAAGAGGGTTCACTGTTCCTTTGAAGGTAGAAAGGATGTAATCCATTGCTTCCAAGAGGCGTCCTCTTGTTGCTCAATCCATGACAAAAGACAGCTGTCCAACGTGCAAAAGGCGTTAACATAGAGGAGTTGATACGGCACTGGTACATACCGGAAATTTGCAATTTGAGCAACAGGCCACAGACCTCCTTCCAGTATCAAGGCTGGTAAGAAATCCCTTTTCACATCTTCCTTAACTTGGGGAAAACTCTTTCCAACAGTAAAACCCATGTAAGAGAAAAATATTAGCAAATTTAAGGGTCCAAAGAGGATAGCATCAATCCCAACTTTAGCAGCAACAAAACGATGAGAATTCGGTTGCATTAGAAGTCTATTCCTTATAAATTGGTCCAAACCTTCATACCTGTAAAAGATGAGTAAGAGCTAAATAATTTGTGACAGAGAGAAATAGTATTTGATGAAAAATATGCACAAATTTCTCTTTCGCCCTCTCTCTCTCTCTCTCTCTTTGATACTCACAGAGATCCAACAAATAAAACATAAACCTATTTTGGCTCCCGAGTTTTACCTCAGTCTGATCTCCAAAAATTCCAGAATGATTAGAATAGCATATAATAATCTAATGTGGGTAATAACAAGAGCAACTTCAAGTGCAAGTGAGAAGCTGCCCATCTAGCTCTTAAGAAAGGAGCTTCTGGCAACTTTTGACAGGGCTATTGAGATACTAAATACTCCAAATGCCAGGTAAACAACAGGAAATTTCATATATGACCATTCATGAACCCAATAATCAAATAAGGTAGATGCACCCAAAAGATTACTAAAGTTTACTTGGCCTTAATTTCAGTTGGATGAATCTCCATCTCTTTCTCTGGCAGGAATCTGAATCTAATCTCCAGAATTCATTAGTTAGAGAAAATTATTATGCTGTGAACAAGATGTAAGCAAGTCTGCAAGTGAACTAACGAATGTAAGAACCACTCACCAGAAGTGCCCAACAGGTCCAACAAATCCAAATCCAAATAAGCCAGTCCTCGCCACTCGTTTCCAGTCGATATTTAGTTCAAGGTTTCCATCCCTCGTATTCTTAGAGGATCGGTCACTCTATCAATAGACCATAAACTAATTAACAGTAAAGCGCTCACAACATTCTGAAAATATAATGTTGATCAGACTCATGCAATATCATATATCAGAAAACTATAATGTTCAAGAAAATGATGCATAAAACAATTCAAGATTTGTGCTCTAGCATAAAGATTTCTTAAATTTTATATTCAAATAATGAACTATTCAGATTCTAGATTGAATCCTAAAACCCACAAACCAGATAAAAACTCCCCCAGCTTTGACATTTCTAACAAATCGCAATGGCTGGATGGATTCTAGAAACTGTACTAGAGATGCTAAAGAAAGCCTGAACTGAAAAGGAGCTTTATTTGGAAAATGAAACCCAAACTAATAATTATTCATACCAATCAGCCCACATAAACAGAATCAAGGATTGATCTCTAACAAAATAAAGATACCCTAAACACCCTTCTTGCTCTTTCAAAAGCATACACAAATTACTATCACACCAATCAACCTTATTAATATTTCAATAGCTTATCCCAACAATCATGTCTCCAATTCTGGTTCCGGGTTGGCACAACTGGTAAAATCTCTTGGGTGATACAAAGAGTATTAAATTTCCAGTAATGCTATGCTTTTTAAAAAAAAAAAAATTTAAAAATTGGGGGCGGGGGGTGGGGTGTGATTTAATGCACATTGCTTATTTAGAAAAATTGATGCTATAAGAAACAAATTTACACTAGTGATAACATAACCAGTTTTAAAGTAATTATAAATAAATAAATAAACAAAGGTTCTCAAAATTCTGAAGAAAATTGATTTCTTGAAAAGGGTATCAAGAAATTAGTTACCTGATTTTGAAGATGATTCTGGGCAGTAAAGTGAGTGATTGACTGAGCAGCTGCATCACCAAGACCCCAAAGCAAACCTGAGCTGATCATTTGTGTCTTCACCGGATGTACGGCCATACAATTCTGGTACCATTTCCACAGGCGCGACATTTTTCTAGTTTCTCAGTACTGCAAAGAAGAGAAAACAAAGAAACAAAATTATTGAAGCTGTTGATTATGACTCGTGGGTAAGTTTTGAATTTTTATAATCATCTTTAATTAAAGTTGTATTTTTTAATTTCAGTTTGGAACCAGATGAAACATAAAGTCATTTCCGTGAACTTCAAGAGAGAGTAAGGTATTGACTTGTTGTAAAATGATATTCATGTACCCAATAAATGTTAAATATATATATAAGAAAAAGATATTATTTTTGAAATTATGTTTCAATTTATATCGGAAAAGACAAATTCAAAATGATGTAATTTTGAATTTACTTTTTCGAATATGAATTGGGACATAATTATTGGTCAAACTAACATTATTTGTATTTATTTTTTTTTTTTTATAATCAGGGTCTACAGGTCAGTTTACGTGTACCTCGATTAATCTCCGGGATTTGTGCTCCGTGCTTTCAGAAATTTCCCAACACAGATTACGATAAGTAACTGACTTTTTATAATATTGGGTATGGTTATATGGAAATGCATGTAGTGAGATTAGAATTTTGAACCTAAAAGAAAACAAATTACTCAAGTCCAAAACATTTACCACTGCAGCAACTCTTTGGGGTTTATTTAAATTAATTGTTAAATAAATTAATTTAATTTTTAATTAAAGTTGATATTTTTTTATTTTAAATTTGGAATATAAGAAACGAATAAAGCCATTTCCATGAACTGATATTTTTTTAAACTAAATTTGGAACATGAGAAACGAATAAAGCCATTTTAACCCTAAATTATTTTCATGCTCAATCTTGCTCATAGATACCATTGTTGGAATTCTCTAAGCATCCCAAGATCATTTCAAGCAATGAAAATACAACGTGAATACATCGAAGAAGTTACGGAATACTTACATCGATTGGTTGAGCGACGCGGTGGACAACAAAATCGATTTCTGCCTCCTCCAAGCTCTCGGCAGTGGCTAAAAATGCAGTCCTCAAATTCGGCATTTTGGTCCTCCTCCAAGCTCCAAGCTTTGTGATAAACTTCCATGCTCATGAGTGGACTTCCCTATCACATTCGCATGCCTCTCGGAGTGCTAGCTCTTGATGTTTTTGCCACAAAATCACCACACTTTGCTTCCCTTCTTGGCTCTCGGCAAACCAGTGAAGAACAGCCCAAATGGGCGTGAATGAGGGAGAAAGAAAGAGAGGAGAGAATGTGTTGGTTGGTGATAAAAGGTGTATCAAATACACTTTATCAAATTCCAAATTAATTTAGCAATTTATTTGCTTTCAAAAAGTCAAACAATAATGCCAACCACCACCTCCATCAACATCTATCACTATTCACATCAATCAAGTGACAAATTATCACATCACTCAAAGTGACATGTGATTTGACGCTTGATGTGACTAATGATTTGACGCTTGATGTGACTTGCGTGCCGTACTTGAATTCAAAATGCGAATGCGCTCACAAACACTCTCGGGCTCGGGTTCGCTGATTCCAAATTAACGAATTTTCCGTTGCGAAGCAATTAAATGATTATGCATAGCAAAATCATTATTCACGTCGCTTACGAATTAATTCCAAATTAACTCGTTCACCCGAATTAAAATCTAATTTTAATTCCGCGTCGAAATCCAATTTCGCATAATCTATCAAATATAATATTTTATCGATTAATTCCAAATTAATCGTTATCTCTCTTTAAATGATATTTTATCCCAGATAAAATATCTCCGCAATTAATCCCAGATTAATTTTCTCTCTCATCATTAATTAATCCCAGATTAATAAAGTGCAAGTCATACGTCATCGGTGAATCTTCGGGAAGCCACCCATGAGATCCCCGGATATGTTGGCAGTAAATTCGGTCGTCGGACTATCCGAACACGTAAGTACCTAGTACTACGTTTTTACCGATTTACAAGACAAGGTTGCCTTCTAGTAAAGCGCCATGCCTACCCAATTCTCCAGAAACATGCTTACAGAAATAAGCGATCTATATCAGGCGTAGTATACGTAGTATACGTAGTATTACGTATTTCGATCCAGTATCGGATGATCACATGTAAGGCCTGGGGCTAGTACAGTGTCTGCCCCGTACGAAGCATATATCGGATCACTAGCAACTAGTCTCTTTATTATCGGATAATCATGACCAAGTCATATTATCCCGATGGTTGCAACCCTTTAGTGAAACAGTTCTGTATCCATGCGCGATCATCATCTCCATATGACTGGAGTGATACTTCCGTCTTGACATCACACCCAACACACTACGATTCTCAATATACCCAGCAGAGGCGTACACAGAACCTGTTAAAGCCCCGGACGACCAAAACCAAAGTATATTGATTGTCGCAAGTATTAGCGGTGCAAGTCTCAGGTTAAGACCAAATACACCTACCCTGATTTCGGACTTACATAGACACATAGTCATACTACCAATGAAATTTCGAGGTGGTCTATCCAGAGCGAAGCTGTTTCCCGTACCATCGGTAAACACAATCTCCTATTACTCTTGCATGAGTATCCTATACCCGAATATATAAGAACTATGCTGTTATGCCCTCTCAACGCGCACAAGTGTAATACTAGTCTTTTACGCATTATCGATGTCCAATCTCGATAATACTCTGACTATGGATATTTAATGATTTATCCTTCGTAGAATGATACTGTCTCATATCATTTTCAATCCAGGAACAAATCATAAGGACCTCCTATCATTTATACATCTTGGTGATCTAATCACAAATGATAAGAGAACAATCTCCTTTGTCACATAGTTAATTTATACAACAACACCATGATCTGTACAAATAGTGAAGCTATGGGTCATAATTGTCCAACAATATAAACCCAAGATATGAAATATTTTGGTGTAAAAATTTGTAAAGAATTCTTTGGGTTTAAATAGGTGCTCCAAAGACAACAAAATTAATTAAGAATCTGATGTGGGATAAATGCTAATTAAATCTTATCCATTGGATCTTAATATAGTGGTTTAATGAGATTATAAAACCCTAACAAGAGTTTGGGCCGAATTGGAATTCAAAACAAATAAAATAAATGAAAATAAATAAAATAAATTTACTATTCATGTTTTTTTTCTTATTCATTTTTCAAATTCCAAAGTGCCCCTATCGTTATTCACCAATCCTTAAGCCACTTTGGAACCTCATAAATGATTTGTTCAATAATTAAACACATTGAACCATTTATGAACAATTCCTACAGCAATCATATATGCTGTTAAATTTGTACTGTGCACTGTTAACCATTGATTTTGACTTTGTTGTGTGTGACCTTTTGGGTTCCCCTCAAGTTGGACATGAAATGAATCGTGATAATTTAATCGAATATAAATTATCCTCCGATCAGATGGTCGTTTGATTTCAATGACCAAGGTTGACATCTAGCAACATGCCAAGGCCCCCAAATGAGAAGGAAAGATATATACTCATTCTGTATGCGATTTACATATGATACGGTCCCTCGCCTCACTGTATCCCCACCATTTTCCCTAGGGTATGGAAATCGTCTACCCATATAGTCAAATGTATGATGTTGATAGTGTCATGAATCGTGTTAACCCAAGAATCTCACATGATTCTTCCACTGCGGCCACAGTCTCAAGCTATGATCACACATATCAACTCGCGAACTAGAATACTACTCTTATAAGAAAATATTATCCGAGAGAGTGGCGATTCTCTGTTGTATCTTTATAAACTTCATGTGTTTCAAAAAATGACCCAATCATACCCTTATGACCGGATCTTTTGAATCGGGGAAGGAGAATGTCAAATTGATTTGATCCACACATAAGATTGTAAAGACCTCAAGTCTAAGGACTAGTCAAACAATCGATACATGACAATTCCAACAGACACATGGGATAAACACTCCATGTGAAAACTTTCAGCGGTCAGTTCGATGGACACGAGCAACTCATGCATCCATGTGATACACCAAGCGAATGGATCTCCACTAGTAGCCTATGAGATCGGCTACCCCACTTAAGGGCGGATCATATCATCATGCTAGTCTCTCCACTTTGTGAACGTCCAAATTATTCACAAAACTATGATTAGAACATTTGAGAGTAATGATTCTCATAAGGCATGGAAGCCATCTTCCTATTACTCCAAGGGCTTTATTACAGTGTTTGATGATTCATATAATTTATGTAAGACATGTATAATAAAGATTGCCATTTTATTAATTAATGAAAATATTGCAAATACATGTACATATTGTTGGGATGTATGCCCTAGAGCTACATGTGATGTAAATGGTTTTATGTGTTTTGAAATAAAATGATGCATTATTCATTTATCAAAGTGTTTGTTTAATTTTCGCATATTATATATCATATTGAATACCCTAGATTACTTATGTGTCTTCAGACTTAGTGTATGAGTGTCATACACAAGAGGATTTAAGTCTGAAGTTTGTAATCTTAAATAGTCCATAGAGAACAAACAAAGCAGGTACTTTATTTGTGGTTTATCTATAGCTGCGGTCCGTTCTATATTTGTATGGCGACCTTGATCCGGGATCATCCATGTAGAGACATGAGAATGGAGGCACCTTGTATGATGTGATCATATAAGACTGGACCTAGATGGGAATGACATTCTTTTAATATCCATTAAACAAAGAAAGTCATTTCGATCTACTAGATGGTCATATATGGATTGATCTTAATCCTGAGTGTACTACGAACTCCTGCATGGCGGACTATGTCCTTTGATTTACAAATGTGAGGTTGGTGTTGCAGTCCCGACCAATAGCTACGTATTTTGGGGGCATGGTATGTTATGTAGCTAGGAACGTTTTACATAGACATGGAGTTCACTCCTTCTTGCGAGAAGTAGAGGAGTATCTTTCTTAAGGGTTTATTCGGTGCTTGAACGATTTGAGTACTCAAGTCTTTCTATTGCGAATAGAAAGATTAAAATTCATAATCGTTATGAATAAATCGTTCATTAGAGAATCAATGGTGCTTAAGGTAAAAATAATTAGAGGGGTATAACATATATTATGACCCGACTCTAATTACGAGATACTCGTGAAGGGTCAATTCGTATGTAATGACTATATCGATGGACACCGACTTCGTTCGAATTAATATATCATATGCGGCAACGAGAGTGCAACTTCGGGTTTTTAGTGGAATAACCCGGAGTTAATAATTTGGAATATTTGATTGAGAGCTTAATTAATATTTCGAGATTATTGGAGCTCGGAACCGTAGGTCCATTTGGTCCCCGTGCTAGCTCGATTTACTATAGCGGATTTAGTATAATTGGATAGTCCAATTATATACTCACATATGTATAAATATTATTAATATGATTAATAATATTGATGTGTCACACTTGATACTATATATTAAAAGGTTAGTATATAGTTTTAATAATTATTTGATGATTATTAATTGCACATTATTAAATTATATTATTTATATAATTTAATAAATATAAAATTTGATTTTGATTTTCCAAAAAAAATGGTTTTTGGAAGGTGTTTGATTGGTTTGAGTAATTTCTATTTATGAAGGCAATTACACCTTTTATTTTTGTAACATATCCTTTATTATAGTAATAAAGGATTAATGTTACAAAATTAAAGAGAAATGGGCCATATGGCCGAAACTACCAAGTGGGGAGGCTAAGGGTTTGATTTATTTTGGAAATAATAAACCCTAAGTATAAAAAGAAATTTTATTTTTTCTTTTGCACAACTCTCTCACTTGCAACTCTAGCCACATTTCTTCATCTTCTCCAAATCCTCTCAAGAGTTGAGAGAAAACAAAAACAAGAAGAAGAAGAAATCAAAAATAAAATTGAGTGTGATTTATAATCTCTAAATAGTTTAGGGATTTATCTTGTGAGTGTAGTCCACCATACTTTCCGTTTGTAACGAGACATAGCTCGGAAGATCGATTGGTGGATCCGATTGTTTATGCACGCACACGGCAAAATCCAAATATCATCACTGTCATCCTATATGTGAAAGTGATATGCGTAAATGCTTGATGAACAAAGTGTGATGCGTGATTTATTCATTCCGAAAAATTCCATGGAAATACATTAAGGTACTTAGGATAGTTGTTGTATTTTCAACTCCCCAAACCCTACTAGGGTTTGTACTAGAAGAAATCACTATAAGTGATGTACTCGAAGAAATTACTATAAGCGATATTCTCAAATTTGAGTCTACTCAGGTCTCAATCTCTTTTTAACATACTTAATAAGTTATTTTGTAAGTCTGAGTGTCTTCAGTGGAGTTTCCAACTGATCTATAATACCAGAGGTGTTAGAACTAAGTGAGTTATCACAAATTATAGATCTTTAATAGGGGTGGTGCTAGGTACTGGTTTGTGGTTGTGGTCCTCTTCATTCAGGTTTCAATCATTAGAGGGTAGTGTTAATAAGGCTTTTCTCATTTCCAATTACTAACCTTGAGATGTTATTCCAAACCCTCTTGCTGTTATTTGCTTCCCTTGAATTGACTAAAAATTATTTGGTCTATAATTTACTTATGTTTATAGAAGAAGTTGGGATCGGTGGGCATGTGCATAATTCCAAGTTCTTATTATATTCTTATTGCAATGTTACTTCTTCTTCCTTCCACGGGTAAATACCACCCAAAGATCATAATGTGAGACTGGAATATACTAACATTACGGTTAAATCTCGTCAATTCTTATCCAAGCATTCTTATCGACCACCATAATAAGAATGAAACTATATATCACTTTTCATTCTATATCAAAAGCTATTACGTAATTTATGTTTTACCTTCAGGGCTTTTATTCTTGGAGCATCACCTCTCGTGATTTCTTAAAATTCCTTTCTCACTAGTTAGTATTCTAAATGTACTAATAGCGTATCGACTCCAAATATCTTCGGGGAAAATCTTCAAGAAGTCTAGTGAATTTTCTCCACATACCTTCTGATATTCTTCTAATGATATCACTCACATTTATAATTAATATGGGTTAACGCACTGAGTTTATTGGTCTAAATAAGTCCATCTTTGATTAGGCCTTTCGATATGTGAATCCCTCAATTCAACATCGATTCATAATTAATATTTTTCTCCATTTTAATAGATGTACTCTTATTATGATCTTCTTTTATGTATTACTCAATCAGTCTAACTCTCCAATCCAAATATTCTGAACCGAGTATGGTAGTTGTTAACAAACTATATCCTAAAATCCTTTGTACATTCTACAAACATTTCTCAAACCGATAGGTGACTAGTACTGAGTTTTGGCGGTAACTAAAAATTGAGTTGGTTTTCAAGAGTCAAATCACTAGATGATAAGGAAGTGCTAGTATTCAAGGAAAAGGAGTTACTTATGGTTGAGGTTTATTTGGCCTCTTATCGAAGAAGAGTCGAAAGAAAATGAGTAGAGTCACGAATTTCTTATGAAATGATCCATTAATTTCCATTATGCTTATCAATCACAATGTAGGAGATTTATGTTATTAAGATAACTAACTTTCATCTTTGATGCCATAGCCATGTACCTTATTATTGCTTCTGCTAGATAGCTTTATTATTCTAGATAGAATCACAGTGTGGGGGAAGATATACTCATTTGTTTGGATGGAAAGGCTTTCACTTAAAAGAATATAGATATTGCATAGTGAGCCAAAAATGGATACTACATGAAATTGGGAGCACTACTTGTGCTTTAGGTTTCATAGTGAACTTCAATTCTGCTACAAGAATGTTGATACCTCTACACCATGGCACTTGTTCAATATTAAAATTTTTGTATATCTCACTTACTGCTTATTTAGCTGAAATATATATTAGGCTTCTAGGATTCATTCTCTATTCTCTTTTCTGAACAGTCTCAACTTACAACCCCATCATCCCTCAGTGAGGGAAAATTAATTATGAACATAATTTGACACCTTGTCGCGTATTCACATATCTGGTTTCTAGCTCTGGTTGGAAAATTATCTATGATTAGGCTCACTTATCTCTATGGGATACTATATACTATGGTAAATGTAGATATACTAAAGGATCGAGGAAACTGTAGAGTAGCCCCTTATATATGGGTACCCCGGGCATACCAGATATACAAGGCATTATCACCATCTTACTGCAGCCACTGACCCCTAGACCATGCTCTGATACCATCTTTGTAACATCCCCAGTGCGGAGATGTTATCTGCAGGTGATGGATCCTCACCACCACCCTGAGCCACTGACCATTTCTAAACTTTCTAGACTATGTTACTATACCATAGATTTATTAAAACAATCCATAAACCAATTAATGCTATACAAACAACGTACTGACTTTAAATAAATACTTATATTTCATTTAAATAACATCATATACATTCAGACTTGACTTGAACTGACATACACGCATTCTATCTAAAGGCGAACAATAGACTTAGCATGACAGACCCATACTCTAGTGACTGCAGTAACTCAATTCCTCGATCTCAGGCTCATGTTTGACTATGGCTCACTAGATAAAGCTATCTGCAAAACAAACTGTGGAGTTTGGGGAGTCAGATCGTTTGAACGACCTAGTGAGTGGATACTAAAAAAAATAACAAACCATAAAAAAAATCTAAAACATGTCCATAAACTATTTTTCATGCATGTGTCTTCAAAAACATATCAAGCACTCAACGCCCAAGTCGAGCGCATAGACTGAGCGAGGAACAAATGATCCTTTGTCGACAAGATAGCGGGTCAATCAATTTCTGATGGATGAGACCCTAAACAAGTACCCCGGCGGAAACATATGATGAGTCATAAAAATATAAAAACATGCAACAATCATCGAGGCGGAAACATGTCATCAATAGAGAATCTCAGCAGAAACATATAGATAATTTAAAAATCAAGAAAGCATTGAACAAGCGCTGAGACGGAAACATTTAATCCTTATACATATTCTTTATTAATTTAAAACCTCAAAATAAATAAAACTTCAAAACTTGAAATATTTTAAATTATAAGTCAAGAAAACATAATATAAAACATCCACTCATAGTGATTGATGACTGTCTAGAAACTCGTTATGGAATTGCTAACGATCTGAGGTTTTATCGGTAATATATAATATATCGAATTCGTTAGACAAGGCATGACAAAAGTAATTCTTCAACATTAGATAGGCTATGAAAAGCGGGAGACTCCAAATTCACTTAAAAATTGAGGGTGCTCAGGTTAGCTAAGAGTTTTACGGACCTAGATTCCTGTTGGGAAATCTCTAAGTCCCGAGGATCGATTATCAAGCAAGAAACACATGCGAATACAATCAAAGGAAGTTGCGGAATACTCACAATGATCGGTTGAGCGACGCGAGTGACAACAAAAACTTTTCTGCCTTCTTGTAAGTCTCGGCAGTGGGCTTGTTTGGTGTCCTCCAAGAATCGGCAATGGTCCTCCATGCAAGCTCCAAGCTTTGTGATGAAATTCCATGCTCACAAGTGTGGTTCCCTATCACCTTCGCAAGACCCAAATGGTGTGCTAGCACTTAGGAATTTTTGCTACAAAAATTCCTTATCTTCTCCTTGCTTTTCTCGGTCAAACCAGTGAAGGAAAGAAGAAGAAATTGGCATGTGGCCGTGAGAGAGAGGGATAAGAATTGGCTCCAAAACCGTGAGCCATGGAGAGAGAGAGAATGAGTGGTGTCTTAATTGCTTTGTGTATCTAATACATAATTTTTTGATTTTCAAAAATCAAATAATTGATTTACCAAATGCAAAAAGTCAAGGCATAAATGCCAACAACCACTCCATCACTATTCACATCAATCAAGTGACAAATTGTCACATCACTCAAAGTGACATGTGATTTGACGCTTGATGTGACTAATGATTTGACGCTTGATGTGACTTACGGGCCGCACTTGAATTCGAAATGCGAGTGCGCTCGCAAACACTCTCGGGCTCGGGTTTGCTAATTCCAAAT
>SKCR01051920.1:0-37731 GCA_019454045.1 Zanthoxylum bungeanum | reverse complement strand
ATATCACAATTAAATTATTTAAAGTGTATTAGCCATAATTAATTAGTCAAATTAACATTTCCAAAATACCAATTACACTAATTAATCATACTTTCTAATTATCAATTCATGTCCAACATAATTGAAGCAAAAAATCAATTCATTTCCATGCTTGTAACTCACAGCATTTTAGGGTTTTTGTTCAATTCCGATTTCAATCCAATTGAATCTCAAATCAACATTTCCCAAGTCTTTTAAACTCATCCAATGATTCAAAAAAACAAAATTACCATGACATTAGGGCAAGCTAAACTTTCAGCCAAGCCAACAATTTGGGGAAAATTTGATCCAATTCAATTTTCATCAAATTGATCATGCATAACTCTAAGTTATCATCATTCAAGCATATTCAAACAATCAATTTCAACAAATCATGCTCAAATCAATTTTACCCAATTTTACCCTAAATCAATTTCATGCTTAATCAAGGCTCTGATACTATTGTTAGGTTTCTAGGTTATCCCAAGATCAAATTAAGCTATGAAAACATGTGAGTACATCAAAGTAACGTTGCAGAATACTCACTTTGATCGGCTTTTGCGATGCGAGGAGCAACAAAACTTTTCTTCCTCCATGGAAGCTCTCGGCCATGCCCAAAATTTGTGCTCCAAGTTTCGGTCAACCCTCCATTGTTTGTTCCAAGCTCCAAGCTTTGTAAATGGTGATTCCATGCTCATGAATGGGTTTCCCTATCACCTTTGTAAGACCCATTTGGTGTGCTAGCACTTGGAAATTTTGCCACAAAATTTCCCTTAGTCTTCTTGCATCTCTCGGCTTTGGCAAGAAATTTGAGAGAGAAATGGCCCTTGGCCGAATGGGAGAGGAGAATGAGAGAAGAAGATGTGTTGTGTATTTGATTTTCAAAAAATCAAATACCAAAATCCCATTTTTCCAAAAAGGTACAAGGCTTTAAAGTCTTTCAACTACTCCCATCAATCACAAGTGACAAGCATCTCATCACTCAAAGTGATGTGACTTGCATCACTTGAATGACTAATGATATGACGCGTGATGTGACTTGTAGGCCCCACTTGATTCGAAATGTGAGTGGGCCCGCAAACACTCCCGGGCTCGGGTTCGCTAATTCCGAATTAACAAATTTTTCGTTGCGACGTAATTAAATCAAATTTAATTAAATAATTATGCCTAGCAAAATTACTATTCACGTCGCTAATGAATTAATTCTAAATTAACTCGTTCGCCTGAATTAAAATCCAATTTTAATTCCGCGTCGAAATCTAATTTCGTTTAATATATCGAATATATTATTTTATCGATTAATTCCAAATTAATCGTTCTCTCTCTTTTAATAATATTTTATCCCAGATAAAATATCTCCGTAATAATCCCAGATTAATTTTCTCTCTCTTATAATTAATCTCAGATTAATAATGTGCGAGTCATACGTCATCGGTGAATCTTCGGGAAGCGACCCATGAGATCCCCGGATATGTTGGCAGTAAATCCGGTCGTCGGACTATCCGAACACGTACGTACCTAGTACTACATTTTTACCGATTTACAAGACATGGTTGGCTTCTAGCAAAGCACCGTGCCTACCCAATTCTCCAGAAATATCTTAAAGGAATATGTAATCTATATCAGGCGTAGTATATACAGTATTGCGTATTGCGATCCAGTATCAGATGTCACGTGCTAGGTCTGGGGCTGGAATTGTGTCTGCCCCGTACGAAGCATATGTCGGATCTCTGGTAACTAGTCTCTATAATCGGATAATCATGACCTAGTCATATTATACTGATGATTGCAGTACATAAGAGTACATGTTCCGTATCCTACGTGACCATCATCTTCACTATGACTGAAGTGATACTTCCATCTTGACATCACACCCAATACACTACGATTCTCAATATATCCAGAAGAGAGGCTACACAGAACCAGTTAAAGCCCTAGACGACCAAAACTAAAGTATATTGATGGTCGCAAGTATTAGCGGTGCAAGTCTCAGGTTAAGACCAAATACACCTACCCTGATTCGGACTTCCATAGACACATAGTCATACTACCAATGGAATTCCGAGGGGTCTATCCAGAGTGAAGCTGTTTCCGTACCATCGGTAAACACAACCTCCTATTACACTTGCATGAGTATCCAATACCCAAATATATGAGAACTATGCCGTTATGCACCCATAACACGCACAAGTGCAATACTAGTCTATTCCGCATTATCGATGTCCAATCTCAATAATACTCCGACTATGGATGTTTTAATGATTAAACCTTCATGGATTGATATTGTCTCATATCTTATCAATCCGGAACTAATCATATGGACTTTTATCATTTATATATCCCGGTAATCTAATTACAAATGATAAAAGAGCAATTTCCTTTGTCACATAGTTAATTTGTACAACAACACAATGTTCTGTACAAATAGTGATGCTATGGGTCATAATTGTCCAACACTCACCCCCACCACTTCCCAGTTCTTTTGCAAGATTCTTCTTTTGGTGAGCCACATGCTACTTTTGGAGACCCAGTTCGAGGACAAGTGTTATGCTGCAGTCACTAGTCTTAGGGTCCATCTTTCCAGATCTATATTCATGTAGAATGTAGTTCTCTGGGATGTCATTTTGTTGTATCATTGACATATGTTTGATGTTGTACATATACTTTATACACTCTCAGACATGTATATATATATATATATATATAATTATATTATATATATATATATATATATATATATATATTATATATATATATTATATTGCATCATGATTTCGCATTTCAGTCTATTATAAGTCTTTTAGTTTGCATGTGTGGCAATTATGGGTTTGCACAGTAGTAAAATGAGTGTAAGTATTTTATTGCATAAGTCAAAGGCTTAGGTGACGGTGGGATCTGTTGCTTGCCGGTAGCATTTCTGTATTGGGGATGTTACAATTATAGAGTTGCTAAGCCACTCATTAATGACCTTGAATTATTCTTGAGTTGTTTCATGATGGTGAGAATGTTTGGTGTGGTAAAGATTGAATTTAAAGTGTTGGATTTAATTGATTTGGTGTAATTTGTCAATTTGAAGAAATTATAAAATTAGGGTTCATAACCCTTTCCAAATTTGGGGCTTTTTATATATGTGATGTATTATGATGTGTATATGATGCATATTAATTTTTGGGTTGATTGGATTTGATCTTGACATATTTTGAATAAAAACTGAAAAATTAAGGGGTTGTTCGACAATTTGAAAAAATTGGGGATTTTGTTGCACTTTATTTTTTGATGTGTTGGACATGTTGGAAATCATTTTAGAATTGATTTGGATTCATCCAAAATTGGATTTGATAATTTGAGGACTAAAATGAACAAAATATAAAGTATATGGGTCAAACGGTAATTTTCAAGAAATATGATTTCTTGGTTAAAATTTCAGTTTTTTTTTAAGTATTGGATAGTTAAATAAATAAGTTTATTTAATTGATCCAAGAAAATATTGAAATCGAAAAATTTTGATTTTCCGCGTTCCGCTACGTTATCGAATATTCCCTATAAAACCCCTACATATGCTCTCTCCACTTAAAACATCATTCTCACATGACCAACTATCTGAAAATGAACCAAAGTTATAGTTATCCATAATGTTCTAGTAAGAGGATAACTCTATTATATGAAGAAAGAATGATAAGCTGAAAGGGAAAGAGAAGAAGGGATGAGAGAGACTCAAATGATATTCTAAATGATCTTACCTTCAAACTTACAATTACCTCTTTATATAAGAAGTAAAAATAAATAAAATAAATAATTTTTAATAAAGTAAAAGTAAATATGAATACTGATTTATGAAGTAAATAAGACAAACAACTTTTAATAAAGAAAAAGGAATCAGAATCAGAATCAACACGGCTTTTAATAAAGCAAAAATAAAAATAAAATCAGAATCAACACTTTTAATAAAGCAAAAGTAAATTTCTCTATTTTCAAAATAAATAAATAAAATATGAATAAAAAGTATATAAGATTTATTAACAAATAGACTCAAGAAATATAAATATAAAAAATATTTAAGATAAAAAATAAAAGAATTAAATCATAAAGTAGTGAAGTGAGAGAATAAATGGGGTAAATAAGTAGTGTTAAACAAAAAAATTCTATTATATATAATTAGTGTTAAATAAATTAAAAAAGAATCAAAAAAATTTAAATGAATAAATGAACACAAAATAAATAACAATAAATAATAAATTTATAATATTCAATAAACAAATAAAAAAGAATAGATATATAAGGAGTAAAAAAATTAAAAATTTAACAAAAATAAAAATAAAAATTTATAAATAAAAATATTTAATTAATACATAAATTAATACATACACACACATTTATATATATATATATATTGATTTTGGGGAAGGGGATAAACTTGTAATTTTGGAGGGAAGAAAATTTCATAGTCATCTTTGGTCTTGCTCGCTAGCTCCAAATTCTAAAGTCAATTCAGGAGTGGAAAAACTTCTCCCCGTTCATACTCTTGAAAGCGATTGATTTAAATTTAATTTTATATCGAGTCTTTAAAGCATTTGACTGGAGAAAATTTGGTTGCAATGAGTCTATATTGCTTTTTTTTTTTTTTATTCCCCTACTTTTTTTCCCGGATTATATTACTTATTGACTTGTAAGGATGACAAAAATCACAATGAAAATAGGAGCTCGAGTTGTTAAGATTAAGATTTACATAATTTTTTTATACTCATTGATTATCGAATACGGGTATTGAAACCCCAGTATTATTAAAAGTAAATTGCAAAAAAGTATGACAAGCTCAAAAAATTGGAAAATCATGTGGGAATCATCTGATTAGATACTGTAATCAAATGTATTTAAATGCAACTTCATGTGGTCATAATTATCTCCAAAAAAAGTCTTTTAAGTGTCCATTTCTAAAAATAAGAGGTTTTTTGTGACCATTTCCCAATTTTCCCCGCAATTGCTCTCTCAAAAGATTTCGATTTGAAGATGAACACACAACAGAACACTTTAAGCAGTAGGGCTTACAAGACGGACAGGAAATTTTCTTCCGTAGAGGTTTTCCCAGATTGCAAATTTATATAAAAGATTGTGAACTTGTTCATAAAGTGCAGAAACAAACAACAGCCAAGCAAAAAGGGCCTATCGTGCAAATATCCGACAACACAGTGCATTACTACTTGAATATTGCTCGGAAAATAAATACCACACATGTAAATGATCACTTCCACAACTTCCGCAAAGACATGTTCTTCTCTGTTTCCTTCTTCATGACCTTGGCCACTGCCATCTCAAAATCTTCCTGTGTTACATGAATCCTCCTCTCTCTTAGAGCAAACATACCAGCTTCTGTGCACACAGCCTGAGAAAACAGAGAAAAACGTAAAATTAAACAAAATAATATATAAAAAACAACATTTTGGATACTCTTCCTTGGATAGTTGTCCTCTTCTTGAATGCAATAATGGATCGATATGATTAAATACAACCGATGTAAACAGTTTATTTTATAGTTATTAATATGCATGGACTCGTAACCATTGCATGCCAGAATGGTTGGAACTCTTTCCTCTATAAGTGGTTCCGGCGATCAAAAGCGAATCTCGCCCCTCAAAGAACTGTTTTAATTGTGAAATATGAAATTCTCATTTGTGAGCGAACAGTTCATATTATTTTTGGTAGAATGATACATGAAAGAAATGAACTAGGTCATGAAGTCTTGACTCGTGTCGGTGAAACCAAACTGCAGTAGAACAAGAATGAGCCCCTTTCACATATGACATATCAACATCACGATTTTACATTTAAGATTTTAGGTTCAATGATTATTTCTAAAACTAAGGATCTATACCAGCCTAGAGAGGTTGATAGCAATTTTGTCCCAAATGAAAAGTTAACAAATTCCTAATACATTTCAAACTTAATGAAACCTTAATATCAAGAGAAATCCCTTTTCAACTAGAAATTATATCCTAGAAAAGAGAGAAGACAACACACGAGACAGAGAAGACATTTATAAGTAATGAATCATACCTTCAGCTCCGCACCAGATGCACCATTCATCTTTTCAGCAATCTTCTTCAAATCAATGCCACGCATTAAATTCATTCTTCTTGAATGAATTTTTAGGATATCAAGCCGAGACTGCATATAGTGTAATATACAAATCAGTATACACATAACATCAGCGTAGCAAACGTAGAAAATAAGTAATATCAGTTAAGGACACTTAGAATATTAACAATGATGATGACATATGTAAAAGCATACAAAAAATGCACTACAAACAAATTAGGACTGGATGATGCATTCTTCAGTTCTTAAACAGCATCGTACATTAAGAAAACAATGCAGTGCTGGCATAAGAACTCAGGGTTTCTACAATAGAAATAAATAGATATATTGCTGTCTTTAACAAGAAAAGGTTGCAACTAAGCATCTACTTATGATTTATGAAGTCTTAAATAGTAACTGCAAATCTGTGTACAGAAATGAAATCATTCAACCACCTTATCCATCAAGGTCAATCTACAGCATATGAAAAGTACCTCTCTCTAATAATAGATATAAGAATAAGATCATATATGAACATTAAAATATATATCACGTACAGAATCTCTAAGCATATAATACGCAGGAATTTCAAGGAATCAAACATGAATTCTTAGAAAGTTTATCAACTTTTTTTGAGCGATTAAAAAGGTATAGGTGGTTTTAAGGAAGAATAAATAGAATTTTTTTTCCAAATACTGAAACAGTCATGGCTAAAGTGGCAAGTACCTCTTCATTAGGATTTGGAAATTCAATTTTCCTGTCAATTCGTCCTGGCCTGAGAAGAGCTTGATCGAGAATATCAATTCGATTTGTGGCCATCAGAACCTGATTCAAAAGTGTGTTTAAAGTATTTAGTATCTCAATTAGAACATCTGTAAAAAGAATGTGCTATTGGTTCCTAGAATGAACACATTTGCAAAGAAGCCATAAACAGTACCTTAATCTTGTTTGATGCTTCAAATCCATCAAGCTGATTGAGAAGCTCCAGCATAGTCCTCTGCACCTCACTGTCACCATTGCCACTGCCAGATTCCATTCGAGCTGATCCAATGCTGTCGATTTCGTCCATAAATATGATAGATGGAGCATGCTCCCTGTTGAAACAAATGAAAGCAAGAATTCACACCAATAAGATAAGAAACTAAAAGGAAAATTGTAAGTGCACCAGATCATCAACTACATGCAATGTCACTCATCGCGGAATGCAGATTGTGCAATTATTCAAAATAACCAAAATGATTTCGCTATTTACGCTCTTCATGGAAAGAAGCTTCACCCATGTTTTACTATGAATAAATTTCAAAATAACACCCAACTGATAACAGAACACTATACTAGTAATAAACATAGCATTATATAATGCAGAGGCCAGAGATAATCCATGCTACATGATTACAGTCAATTAACAAAAATCAAAAAGAAAACAACAGTACATAGAAAATGCCTACCATCTACAATCACTGAATCACAAAAGTGAATGCCAAAAAAGGGGGAAATTAGAGAGAAGAGAGAGAGAGAATCAAAAGAAGAAGACTCCATTAACAATTCGACAGTTAAAGGTGGAAGACAAACCAACCTTGCCATAACAAAAAGTTCTCTAACCATTCTAGAGCCTTCTCCAATGTATTTCTGGACTAATTCAGAACCAGAAACCCTGATGAAAGTACAATCAGTATGATGAGCCACAGCTCTAGCCAGCAGAGTTTTTCCAGTACCAGGTGGCCCATAAAGCAATACACCCTGTTGTGTTAGAGAGAGAGAGAGAGAGAGAGAGAGAGAGAGACTTAGTTGAAGAAAGTATACCTGGAATTAAATTATGATAGAATAACACAACAGCACAAACTTACCTTTGGTTGAGCTATTCCAAGACTTTCAAACAATTCAGGATGTTTGATAGGAAGCTCAATGACCTGTAATTCAAGAAACAATTGAACCAATCAACAACTTAAAGTACTAATAATCAAGAAGGCAAAACAAGTCAACCTACAATATAATAATTAAGAAGCCAAATAAGGAAACCCAAAAATGAACTTATTACAAACCCAAACACACCTCCTTTATTTCCTTAATTTGCTGGTCAAGACCACCAATCATGTCATATGTAGAATCAGGGACTTTTTCAACCTTCATGAGGTTGACCAGGGGATCTACTTTGCTTGGCAAGACCAAATGAAGAACATAGCTGTCATTACGAAGTGCAACTCTTGTTGATGGAGTGATCTTGGTTATATCAATATTTTTATCAATATCAACAACATATTTCCCCTCGGGATGAACCTGGAAGAAAGAAAAAAGTAGATTAAAAAAGATCTTAGAGCTTTCCCAACATAGTGACCAGTATATTATGGAAGAAACAAAGGCTTAAACAAAGAATTTTAGACACTGAATTTTCAGGATTGCCCAATGCTGCTCATATTTCAGCATTCAATAAACCATTGTACATCTTGATTATCAGATTGAACAGTTTATGAAAACAGGCTGCACAGAGAGACTGATATCAACACATTTTTGACATGGTTTATTGGTTTTACAAAAAAAAAAAACCATCCGTGTCTGATCTTAGTAAGCTATTCACTGTAAAAGGAAATCATGTCCCACACCAAAACCCTCTCTTTCAAATCCTTACCAAGACTTTTAATTTATACACACGATGATGATACCAACAAAAATGCGCTAACAATTTCCCGCAAACTACCATAGATTCACCTACAAATTATGAGCAGATCTACTTGATCATGATAATAGGAAAAATAACATACAACTGAACAAAATAAATTATAAATAACACAATTACTAAACCATGAATCCTTGAATACATACTACATAACTAAAAGCTAAAGGAGCATTAACTCACCTTAACAAGAACCTTATTTTTTCCCATAACTTTAACAACTTCACCGACATAGGATCCAGGCTCCTGAAGCAGTTGTAATTCTTCTTTAAGCATCCTCACTATCAAAATTTCCCAAAACACAAACAAATCAGTAACTAATTCAACAATTACAAACTACATAATAATTCATTAATCGAGTAATTCATAATTAGAAACATCAAAAACCTAGAAAACATAATGGCGTAAATAAAATAAAATAAAAAATCGAAAATTAGGGTTAGGGTTGAGGGGGTAAAAATAAAAGAGGACCTCTAGAATTGAGTTCGTTACGCTGGGCTTCAAGGCGATTGAGATTGTGGGTTTTCTGACGGACTTGGAGCTGGAGCTCGTGGATGTGTTGGAGGTAGTATTGCCTCAGACCCTCTCCTTGTTTCGATGCTCCTTTCGCCGTGCACGCCTCCTCCGGCGCCGCCGATTCGGCTTGCTTCGTTTCGATTCCTACAGCGGCCATTGCTTTCGATTTTGTTCGAATCTAAATTGTCTTTCAGATCAAGTCTCGTTCCTTGTGTTTGGTTTTGGTTTCAGTCGCTGCTTTTAGCCTTCGACGCCGTTTATATCCCAAACTCAAACTCAAACTCAAAAAGCCAATGGGTCTGATGGCTGTTCAATTATAGTTTCTTTTGGTTCAAGTCAGAAATTATTATTATTATTATTATTATTATTTGGTGTGAGCTGTAATAAAAGGTCCAGGATTGAAGTAATTCAAAATAATTTTATCTCACGGCTAGTATTAGGCCCCATACTTTGTACAGATATATGTTTTATTCAATTTATTTATTTAATACTATATTTCACATGGTTATCTATAAGAGAATAAGTGGAGCTAACTCTTTAACTTCTACTACGTATGTTTCTATAGTTCCGTAACATAATATATGCAACTCACTAACATAAACTTATCCTAAATTTGACTATCATTTGTCTTGTAAGATTGATAATATCTCAAGTCATAGGATAGTTCATTACTAAGAGCCTTCCTTAAATATCTCCATATGAAAAGTTTTTAAAATCAATTCATTGTATTTGTTAATAACTCATGCTGATAGTTTATATGGGTGATAATATCATGTTAGTCTATCTGAATTATCCGTTCCTTCGTTATTGATAATCATACAACTTAAAATATTTAGGAATAATAAGATCTCATAGAACATATATACTGCGTTTAGTTCCTATGTAAATCGCTCATAGGATTTTATCATACAAAATATCTATCCATATGATAAATAAATTATCATTTTATTAATTTTATTCAATGCAAGTTATTATAGCTCTAATCCAATAAATTTAAGACATATTACCAACAATAACAACCACAGCAAATCCTATAGTTTTTTTGTTTTTATAGTTCATAGGAATGACCAACCACATCATAAAAGAATCAAAGACATGCAAGTTTCCCTCAATAATACGAAATTCACTAGTTCAACAATAATCTCTGGCAATTGTCTTGTACACGCAAGAATCAAAGACATGCAAGTTTCCCTTGAACCTCAATCTTTTTTACTGTCACCGCAATAGGACAGCCAACTGGGCTATATTTGGGGAGAAGGATTAAAGCACCGGGGGATCCATATATTTATTTTTCTGGTGAGATTATTTGTATTTAATTTTTTTTTTTTTTGGACACATATTTTCTTTTTAAAAAAATATTATTACTAAAATACCATTACATAATTTACCATTAAGGATAACTTATAGTAGAAAATAAATTTTTAGATTATAAATAAATTTTTGTGTTTGATTTTTCTTTTTCTTGTCATAAACATGATGGGGCTGTGTGTTCTAACGGTAGGGGCTAGAGTAGCCTTCTACCTTTTTCATTGTGCTACATTTTTTCCAGTTATTGTGAACAGGAGTGAGCATCATGCATTGGATTTTCTAAAAGTAACGAGTTAGTTTGCTTGCTCAAAATACACCGGTGGCTATCCAAGACGCCTTCTGGGAATAAGAATAAATGTTGTAATGGTGCCCAAGAATTGAAAATTTCTGGATGTTCATATCTGCTAACCAAACCCAATAAAAGGCTTATGATAATTTTCTAGCCAAAAATCATAACTTCAGCAACCCGAATTTGCACGATATGCACGTGTACAGTGGGCTGAAAATTCTGCCCATTGTCGTGAGCTATTGATAGGGAAGGAAATAGATTTTTTTCATTTGATCTTCCACACTATGTCTCGTCACCAAGAAGTGAGAGTGTGGGCTCTTTAATCTCACAATTGTTTTTCTCTAAACTTTTTAGAGAAAACCAAAATTACTGCACTGTGTTTTTCTTTTTCTTATTCTTTGTAGAGAATGCAAAAGGATTGCTAGGGTTTTTATTATAACACTTATTGTTTAAAAAAGAACTAACTTCTCTTTTATATTTATGGTTAAAATTGTTTAGTTGAAATCAAATTACAGAAACAACCCTAACCTTAATTATCCCTTGGGCGTGTACACGCCCATGCTCCCTTTTTTTTTTTAAATTTAATTTAATTAATTAAATACATAATATCAAATATTGGGTATTTATTTTGAAATCAAATTTCAAAATTATTTAATCAAAGGTTAAATAAATAAATTTAAATTATTTAAATTATATATTGGATTATTCCATAATCAAGTGCATTGAAATTTTATATTAAACTATTTAATATATAATCTTTAAGTGTGATTTGAATAAATTATTAATTAAGTTAATAATTTATCATAACATATAATTATTCATGTGAGATTATAATTGGACTTTCCAATTATTTTATGTAACATCCCCGATCTGGGAGATGCTACCGGCAAGGAATAGGCCGTACTATCCCCATGAGCCTCTGACTTTCTAATAATACTAAACTCATCTGATGTATAAACTCACGCACGGGACCGTTGCCCCAACTTAAGTCATGAATGCATAATGCTTTACAAACTTAATACTCAAACTCACTATACATTACGACTTTAGTAATGAACACTTATAACTCTTTGCATGCATATTCTTTACTAAACACACTGCATGTTACATGACGCTCTCTGAAACTGTCTGAACTAAACTCTGACTCGACCTAGTGGACCAAACCCTTTAGTGATTGCCATCAATATCCATCCTCTCGAGCTCGTACTTTGGGAATACCTGCAAAATAGAGAAACTGGGAGTGTGGGGTTAGACCGTTTGTACGATCTACGTGCATGGATGATTTAAAATAAAAAATGAAATACTATAATGAAAATGTTTGATTCTAAAACCAAGGTCCTTTCAGAAAATAACTTTATACGAAAACTCTTTTGCTTATCTGAAAACTCTAAATTATTTCAGAAAATCTCGTCTTGAGTCTCTTTTATAAAACTTATCTTTTCTGAAATCTACTTTTGAAAGTCTGGTTCTGTAAACATATATCTGAAGGATCTATTCTGAAAACTTTTTCTAAAATCTGATCTTTGAAAACTGTTTTCTAAAAAAATTGATATTTGAAAACTGATCTCCGTCTCTGAAAAACTTGACGTATGGGGGCGTTACGTATCGCCGTCCCCCATACGCCTAACTAGAGCCAGAAGTGAAAACCATGACTTTAGGGCGTTACGTATCGCCGTCCCCCAAAACATGCCACTCATGTCCCTAAAACTAGTGGTCTTGGGGTGTTACGTATCGCCGTCCCTCAAGCCACCAAACTAGAACCGGAGGTGCGGATCTATGCTACCTCCAAGCTCTGAATCTAGGATTTAGGGGCATCTGTCATCCATAGTCCTGAACTAGGATCTGGGGGCGTTACGTATCGTCGTCCCCCAGTCCTCTACATGTGCACATGTGTTGTCCGTCAATTCCATATCTGAATCAAGTTACATACTGAGGTGGGTTTTTCCCCCATACCTCGAAAACATAAAATCATGCTTCTGAAATCATTACTTTATAAATCATTTCTCAAAACATTCTTTAAACTCGGCTAACGCCCTAAAAACGAAAAAGTAAGTCTGATGTTAAAAATAATAAAATGAAAATCAATTTAAGGAAAGAATGTCCACTCATTGATTCAGAACTTGCTGGTGATGCCTTGCGATAGTGGCGGAACCGCATCTCTCGGTGATAATCTAGAATTAGCGAAATTCGTTAGTATCAAGGTTACGAATTTATATCCTTACTTAACAAAATTTATTCATTATTCATGATAACTCATATGCGGTATGTTACTAACATTTTAGGGTGGTCTAACAAATTTTACTACGCTCGTTCGAGGATTTCACAAGCTACTTCACAAAACTCCATATTCTGTCATCTTTCCATAAATTTCAGTGCACCAATACTGACTTTGAAACTTCGGTGCGCTTAATAGGGGTTGAATATGGGGCTGAAATTTTAATAAAATACTCGCTTATGTGTCTATTTTATGTTGGCTTTTATAGATCGTGATTTTGATTCCTAGAACTCAAGTTATGGAATGAAGTTCAGGGGCTACGCAACTGGAAAAACTGGGCACATGGGTAGGAGATAGCCCGATTTTAAAAATTCGGTCCGGTCTCATCTTAAGTCCAAAAATCCTGATTTTTGGATATTTTACTCTCTTATGTGTCTAGTTTATTTGAGTATTTAAGGATCTTAATTTTGTTTCCTAAAACTCGTGTTATAACTGATTATCTAGGCATTGTTCAGAATTTAACAGAATCAGATCCTAAAACAGGGTAGCCCACTTTCGTAATTTTCCATAAATTCATCCAATATCGAAAAATTCTGAAATTTTAATAGGTTAATCCTTAATAAGTCAAGGTTCAGTATAATTTTACAGTTTATCGATTGGAGAACTAAAACTAAAATTATAAACAATGTATGAGAATTTATCCAGATTGCACTGAAATTGAAATCACTGCCTATTCTCACAAATTCATAGCTCTATTTAATCGACTTAATTAAGCCATAGTTCCCATGAATTTAAACACAACAATAACACAACTCATTTCATCTCATCAATCCAACACAAACCATCATCAATTCACAAAGCATAAATTCCTCAACATATTCATTAGCATATGAACCTCATTTTATGTTTTCACTATCATACTACTCCCAAAACATATGCTAACAACCGATTTAAAGTCAATTTAACAATCCCAAATTCTAGAGTTTATAAGGTGCGAATTGGGGCTTTATATTCTTTATTCAAAATTGAAAAATAGAGAAGATAGGAAGAGAACTGAAGCTTACTTGACCAAGAAAACTTGAGAGCTCATCACCAATCCTTTATCGTTTTCATGGAAATGAAGAACAATTGAAGATCCCCCCCCCCCCACTTCAAGCTCACAATTTTCACCTCTTAAAGGATGCATTAATAGTGCCTAATTTATAGGCAAGGTGGCTGATTTTTGTGATAAAAGAAGTGGTTGAGATTTTTCCACATGTTCCATTTCTAGTCCCTTCTTGAAATTATTGTAGCAGTTACGAAAATCATGATTTTTGGCTTATTGTGGGTTCGAATTTGGAAAATTTCAATATGGAAGTTGTAGGTCTCGATCTTAGCTTTCTGAAGATATAAAATTCATAATAATCGGAGATCATATGAAAAAGTTACGACTCGATTACTAAAAGTTGTTCGAGGTGGAACGTAAATTAAGTTCCGCGTCAAAATTTCAAGGAATCCTCCGAATGTCCCAAATGCCATTTTATGGGCACGTACTTGCTTAAACATGATTTATATCAAGTATTATGCCTCCAAAATGTAATAGTCGTTTGGCTTTGGTACCGTACAAGTCGTCAGGTTCACCGGATGTTCCAAATTCTTCCCCCCTTAATTAGGATTCTTCCTCGAATCCTCTTTAAAACTGAAATCTTGGAATCTGTCTAGATATGAGATTCTTGATACTGAACATCTTATGGAAAGTTACATAATTCACATGATATTTCTTCGGTTACCAACTTATAACCGTCTACATACTCGTTCTCCACTTCGCTCCATTAATTATATCGTAACCTAGAAGGTACTTTATTTCTGTCTGCCTGGCCTGATACTTTACTTTATTTCTAAAGCTCATAAGTATGCATTACTCTTCTTCTTCTCCTAATATTTGTTTCATGCATGATACCTCTTGAATTCTTGATTGAGTGGCAATTCCTCGTCCTTGCTCCTTAAGAGTTCAACTGGATACTTAATACTACCATAAAGCTACGACTATTGTTACGACTTACAGAAATCTCATTCTTCGATTCCTAGCTATGACCAAGTTTACTTGTCTCCATCTGATTCTTCCAAGTTCTCACTTCTCTGGTTATCTATGGAGCTTAGTATTTCATAATACAATGTTAAAATCTCTTTGTATCCCTTGCTAACTAGTGTTATTTACTGACTGGCTTGTATCTCTTATTGTTACACACTTCTGTCATTCTTCACTCAATATTCTATACTATTATCGTCGAGCCTTGACAGTTTCTCATATAAACCCTTGACTTATTGACCTTCTTAATCTCTCTTTTGATCTCCCTCTATACCCAAAAGTTTCGAAATCTGTGTCTCTGTTTCCTTACCAAAAGAATATCATCTATACACATCTCTAGTCATGTCTAACGCTATAACTTTATATCCTCATCACTACTAAACTAGTATTTTATCTATTCATCGCTTCATCTAAACAACTTTTCTTTTAAATCTTTTACTTTGGGCTATTTTCTTCTTCTATTCTACTCTTGTATTGTATACAAATGCTTTATGTTTCGATTTCCTTTCACTACACATGCACTTGATTCTAGGAATAACTCGAGGTGAACATCAAGGTCCATCTTTGTTACCGTTATCTAACCAGGGCTGGGAGGGTGGGGCATTGTCCTGGAGCTTTCTGTTGCGGTGTTCTTACTAATTACCCGTGCTGAGAATTGCATGTGCTGCTTATCCATGAGCTTATGACTCGCATATCTGCCTACCTAGTGTTAACTCCCAAACTAAGGTACTTCTGCTAAAGCCATCTGAATTATCTCTTTCAGTTTTACTCATAATTTACCTCTGGCTATTAATCATACTGCTTCCTACTAAGAATCTCCATAAGGCTCATGCTCTCTCAAACTCATACCGTACTCCCACTGTTATCCTGCCTTTCTAAATTTTGCTCTGTTACTTGACTTTCCTCTTTATCTCATTTTCTTGGATCTCTTAAGTCTGCACTTCCTTGGAAACTCTATATATTAATACATGTTACGACGTCGCTACCAATTCCTTTGCTTGGATACTACACTTTTATTAATTCTGAATAAGTTGGGTGTCTAAGCTATGGGAAACTCTGCATAAGTCAAGTATCTTACCTTTGTGCTGCTCTACATTGCTTACTTTAATTCCTTTCTCTTTTGGAACCTTCACTTTCTTGGTGTTTATATATGTCACTATATGTACTGAATTCTCATGTTATTTTTTGTTTCATTTTTACTGTTTTCATAATCTACCTCTTGCCTCTAAGCCATACTACTAAGGCTAATGGTGGTTTCTTCTTCTGGCTACTCCTAGATTTCTGCTCTCCACTCTAGCTATAAACCACAGCTTTGCTACCTAGTCTTCATTTCCACCCTGGTACTCCCTATTAAACCCTGAGTCTCTTCTATCTCATAAGTCCATCCCTTTAGACTTACGTAGACTTCTACTGGTATTGATCTGATTATGGATTTCTTCCTAGTACTGGAATCTTGTCAACTTTGACTTCTGTCAAATTCTTTCTCTTTTATCCTTAAATCCTCATTGATTCTTTTCTGGATAGACCACTCCTCAAGATCTGCTATCCTTATCTCAAAATACAGTATTATGGGTATTGGGTTTTCTTTACGATTACTTTTATCTAAGTTGATAAAAAATGGGGGAGGAATCCATATATCAATAGATATCAGCTTCCTTGTTCTGATACTCTTGTATCATGATAGGGTCTATTATTCATGCAAGATAAGTATGTGATTAGCTCCGTCGGGGAAGCTTCTTTAACCGGTATAACTAAGGGATGAACGTTTAGATAGGTCAGGGCTTTGTCTATCGGATCCTTAGGTTTAAACAACCAAGCATTTCTATTAATGACCTCTATTTATCTGCTTATAGGCCTAAATTTGAAAATCTGGAATTCTCTAAATCCTTTTTTTTTTGGCATCTTATACTCGTTGGAACTACCATATCTATTTCTGGTTTCTTTCCCCTCTTATGCTTCTTATTATTCTTTGCTATTCGGGTTACTTGCTTTCTATACAAAATATTCATTGTCTATAGTTTAACTTGAAGGAATTTTCTTAAGGAATGAATGATTATTATAGAAAAAAAGAAACCTTATATATGTCTATTTGGCATTCTTTCTCTTACCCAACCTTATTATATTCCCTTTTACTGTTATAGGTTATGGTATTCTCTATATCATCTACTTCTGTATCTTTCCTATTTACTGTCTCTGGTTACTTGAACAACTATATCTTTGCTTACTATCATTTCTAGCTTTCTTTTTCCCACTCCACTAAGTATCTATTCTTAGTACTTGTATTTTCTAGGTTTGTGGCTTAACTAAATTTTGTACTAATAATTCTGAATAATCATGGAATGATTCCTAACTAGAGTATGGATAAGGGTTGCCTATTGAAAAACAGCGTAGGTAGCCTTGGAAATGCTTACTAACCTGTCTATGGAGCTTGAGGACGTACTCGAGGATCAGATATTGGAGAGGTAGTGCCTTATATACGGGTATCCCGGACATACTGCGTATACCAGACCGCAGCACTCTGCCCACTGCAGTCACTGACTCCATAAATCATGCTCTGATACCATCTTTGTAACATCCTCGATGTGGGAGATGCTACCGGTAAGGAATATGTCGTACTATCCCCCTGAGCCTCTGACTTTATAATAATACTAAACTCATATGATGTATAAAATCACGCACGGGACCGTTGCCCCAACTAAAGTCATGACTGCATAATGCTTTACAAACTTAATACTCAAACTCACTATACATTACGACTTTAGTAATGAACACTTATAACTCTTTGCATGCATATTCTTTACTAAACAAACTACATGTTATATGACGCTCTCTGACACTGTCTGAGCTAAACATTGACTCGACCTGGTGGACCAAACCCTCTAGTGACTGCCATCAGTATCCATCCTCTCGAGCTCGTCCTCTGGGAATACCTGCAAAATAGAGAAACTGGGAGTGGGGGGTTATACCGTTTGTACGATCTACGTGAGTGGATGATTTAAAATAAAAATTGAAATACTATAATGAAAATGTTTGATTCTAAAACCAAGGTCATTTAAAAAAAATAACTTTATACGAAAACTCTTTTGCTTATCTGAAAACTCTAAATTATTTCAGAAAATCTCATCTGGAGTCTCTTTTATAAAACTTATCTTTTCTGAAATCTGCTTTTGAAAGTCTGGTTCTGTAAACATATATCTGAAGGATCTATTCTGAAATCTGTTTCTAAAATCTGATCTTTGAAAACTATTTTCTAAAAAAAATGATATCTGAAAACTGATCTCCGTCTCTGAAAAACTTGAAGTATGGGGGGGTTACGTATCGCTGTCCCCCATACACCTAACTAGAGCTAGGAGTGTAAATCCATGACTTTAGGGTGTTACGTATCGCCGTCCCCCAAAGCATGCCACTCATGTCCCTAAAACTAGTGGTCTTGGGGCGTTACATATCGCCATCCCTCAAGCCACCAAACTAGAACTGGGGGTGCGGATCTATATTACCTCCAAGCTCAGAATCTAGGATCTAGGGGCATCTGTCATCCCTACTCCTGAACTAGGATCTGAGGGCGTTACATATCATCGTCCCCCCAGTCCTCTACATGTGCTTGATCGGCGTAAACACACGTGTATAACGCAAGCGCACGTATCGTTCAAGTAATATAAAAATATCGATCCTACGGGGACTTAATTCCTACTGTTGTTATTAATTATTGAATCTATTTATTTACAGATATCTAATTGAGGGAGAAGAGAATGATTGCTTGATTGATTTGGTTGATTGTAGATTTGCTAAATAAATAAATAAATAAAGAGACAAAAGAAAATACTAAGGAAAATAACAAAAGACACAAAGATCTAGGGTTGTGAATCATTCTAATATCTTTTAAAAGATGAAGTGATTATTTTATGTTTGTGTAATAAATCAGTTTACTAACCTGGAACACGAAATTATGCAAAAGCCTCTATCGATGGTCAGACGCAAATACTCAGTTTAACCCAATTGAACCATATGTCTATGTCAACCAAATTATCTGGATTCATTAAGTTTAAGTTCCAATTATGGCTACCCCCGCCCGATAGGTATATGTCTATCCTGTAAGGAAATCTATTAAAGGGTTATCTATCCTGAAGGAAGATCGTGGGCTATTAAGTCTAAGGCTGAAACCTAAAATCCCTATGTCTAGTTCATTTTAGAATTATCACATCAATCTTATTGGTGATCAGACAACAAGAAGCATTAAGCTTAAGACTTAATAAGTAAACCTTTAAATTACCCATACTATAAAATAACCTTTTATAAACCGGTGATATTAGAATTCATCACAACCCCAGATAACTAACACATAACTAGGGCTAGTAAAGACTTAAAAGTAAAAGACATAAAGTAAAAATGCTGAAAAGTAAATTGCTGAAAAGTAAATGACGGAAAGTAAATACTGAAAAGTAAATGCTGAAAGTAAATTGCTGAAAAGTAAATGCTAAAAAGTAAATGCTGAAAGTAAAAATGCTGAAAGTAAATTGCTGAAATTAAATTGCTGAAAAGTAAATGCTGAAAGTAAATTGCTGAAAAGTAAATAAAGTAAAAGTACAATAAAAGAAAATATTGAGGTAAAAGGATCCACTTTTATTACTTCAATTTTAGATATCTCCCTTAATATAATATATTAACTTTGCATGATAATTACCAACCAGCCATATAGGCGGTATCCAGATTAAGTCAAATTAATAATTAATTACCAACCGACCAATCAGGCGGTATCCAGTTTAGTCAGGTTAAAACCAATTTAAATAATTACCAACCGACCAATATGGCGGTATCCTCGTTAAGTCAGGTTTTAACTAGTTTATATATTATATTAAGGGAGATTAATCTAAATATTAGTAATAAAAGTTTTACCTTTTACCCCAAAAAAGGGGAGTTACCTCCTCATTACTGAAAAGTAAAAACTGAAAATTAAAGAAAGAAAAGTAATGTGCGTAAAAGAAAATTACGGAAAGTAAAAACTGTAAAGTAAAGAAAAGAAAGGGCGAAAGCGGAAATTAATTACTGAAAGCTGTAAATAAACAAACAAGATACAATCTTCTTAGTATTCTTAAGGAATTCCTTAGAAGAAAGTTTGAATTTTACAAATGAAATGGCTTGGTATTTATAGGCAAAATTTTGCCACCATCAAATTATCCACCAAATCAATTATTAATTGCTCCACTAATTGCTCCACCAAATCCATTATTAATTACTCCACTAATCTCTTATCATGTTTGGTGATGATTTGGTAATTTTTATTATTTATTTATTTATTAATTTATTTTTTTCTTTGAAAATGATTGAAAGTGACTTTAATAATTACACACAACACACTTCTGATGTTTCATCAATTTCAGGCATGAAATGTTCAGAATTAGAAATTATTTTGTCTTTTAAAGCTGTAGATATTTGAGTCTTTTTAATCTTGAACTTGAATCAGCTCAATCCGATATGGGAGTAAAACGTTATGCCCAAAATATGACAGATACACAAAACTGGAATTTCCAAAACTGCACTTCGTTAAAACGCCATTTCAAGTTTCCAATCTCCAAAATTAATATTTAAAGTCCAATTTTTGCCCTTATTTGACCCATATTTCGTCCTAAATGATTTCATTAAGTCCTAATATTAGTTTATCTGCAAAATAAATTAAAACATATCAAAACGTCATCAAACCCGAGAAACTAAACAAAATATTAAGTAAAAGGAGCGGTAAATATTGATATTTTCCGCTCATCAGTGCACATGTTCTATCCGTCAATTCCATATATGAATCAAGTTACATACTGAGGTGGCTTTTTCCCCCCATACCTCGAAAACATAAAATTATGCTTATGAAATCATTACTTTCTAAATCATTTCTCAAAACATTCTTTAAACTCGGCTAACGCCCTAAAAGCGGAAAAGTAAGTCTGATGTTAAAAATAATAAAATGAAAATCAATTTAAGGAAAAAGTGTCCACTCATTGATTTAGAACTTGCTGGTGACGCCTTGCGATAGTGGCGGAACTGCATCTCTCGGTGATAATCTAGAATTAGCAAAATTCGTTAGTATCAAGGTTGCGAATTTATATCCTTACATAACAAAATTTATTCATTATTCATGATAACTCATCCGCGCTATGTTACTAACATTTTAGGGTGGTATAACAATTTTTACTACGCTCTTTTGAGGATCTCACAAGCTACTTCACAAAACTCCATATTCTGCCATCTTTCCAGAAATTTCAGTGCACCAATACTGACTTTGAAACTTTGGTGTGCTTAATAGGGGTTGAATATGGGGCTGAAATTTTAATAAATACTATTTTATGTGTCTATTTTATGTTGGCTTTTATGGATCGTGATTTTGATTCCGATAACTCAAGTTATGGATGGACGATCAGGGGCTACGCAACTGGAAAAACTGGGCACATGGGCAGCAGATAGCCCGACTTTAAAAATTCGGTCCGGTCTCATATTAACTCAAAAAATCCTGATTTTTGGATATTTTACTCTCTTATGTGTCTAGTTATTTGAGTTTTTAAGGATCTTAATTTTGTTTCCTAAAACTCGAGTTATAACTGATTATGTAGGCGTTGTTCAGAATTTAACAGAATCAGATCCTAAAACAGGAAAGCCCACTTTCGTAATTTTTCATAAATTCATCCAATATCAAAAAATTCTGAAATTTTAATAGGTTAATCCTTAATGAGTCTAGATTCGGTAGAATTTTACAGTTTATCGATTGGGGACCTAAAACTAAAATTATAAACAATGTATGAGAATTTATCCAGATTGCACTGAAATTGAAATCACTGCCTATTCTCACAAACTCATAGCTCTATTTAATCCACTTAATTCAGCCACAGTTCCCATGAATTTAAACACAATAATAACACAACTCCTTTCATCTCATCAATCCAACACAAACCATCATCAATTCACAAAGCATAATTTCCTCAACATATTCATTAGCATATGAACCTCATTTTATGTTTTCACTATCATACTAATCCCAAACCATATGCTAACAACCGATTTAAAGTCAATTTTGTTGGATAATTATGACCCATAGCATCACTATTTGTAAAAGACATGGTGTTCCTTGTACAAATTAACTATGTGACAAAAAAATTACTCTTTTATCATTTGTAATTGGATTACTTGGATATATAAATGATAAAAGTCCAAATGATTAATACCAGATTAATAAGATATGAGACAATATTAATCCACGAAAGGTTTAATCATTAAATATCCCTAGTCGTAATATTATAGACTAGACATCGATAATGCAGAATAGGCTAGTATTTCACTTGTTCGCGTTATGAAAGCATAACGACATAGTTCTCATATATTAAATATTGGATACTTATGCAAGTGTGATAGGAGGTTCTGTTAGCCGTTGGACCGGGAACAGCTTCGCTCTTGATAGACCCCTCAGAATCCCATTGGTAGTATGACTATGTGTCTATGGGAATCCGAATCAGGGTAGGTGTATTTGGTCTTAACCAGAGACTTGCATCGCTAATACTTTCGACAATCAGTATGCTTTGTTTTTGGTCGTCCGGAGCTTTAACAGTTTATGTGTACGCCTCTTCTGGGTATACTGAGAATCGTAGTGTATTGGGTGTGATGTCAAGATGGAAGTATCACTTCAGTCATATGGAGATTTTAATCACGTAGGATGCATAACTGGTACTCTTAAATGCTGCAGCTATCGGGATAGTATGACTAGGTCATGATTATCCGATTACAGAGACTAGTTGCTAGTGATCCGATATGTGCTTCGTACGGGGCATACATAATTCCAGCCCTAGGCCTAACATGTGACATCAGATACTGGATCGTAATACACAATACACTGTATACTACGCTTGATAAAGATTACATATTCTTCGTTGAATATTTCTGGAGAATTGGGTAGACACGGTGCTTTGCTAGAAGCCAACCATGTCTTGTAAATCGGTAAGAATGTGGTATAGGGTACACACATATTCAGATAGTCCGATGATATTATTTACTGCCAACATATCCAGGGATCTCTTGGGTCGCTTCCCAAAGATTCACCGATGACATTTGACTCAACAGAATTAATCTGGGATTAATTATGAGAGAGAAAATTAATCTTGGATTAATTACGTCATGAATTAATCTGTGATTAATTCGTGAAGAATAGAGAACACGATTAATTTGGAATTAATCGGTAAAAAATTTAATAGTTAAATTGGATTTTTCTATTTAATTTATTTATTTGGGCTAAAATAATATATTGGATATATTAATTGAAATTTGATTTCAATACGGAATTAAATTGGATTTTAATTCAAGCGAACAGATTAATTTGGAATTAATTCGTAAGCGAATTCCGTAATAATTTTGCTAGGTATTATTATTTAATTAAATTGGATTTAATTACATTGCGACGGAAAATTCATTTAATCGGATTAAACGAAAACGAGCCCGAATTGTGTTGAGCAACCCAACTTGAATTTTGAATTTAAGTGTGGGACCCACCAACTTACATCAACAAGTCACTTGAGTGATGGAAGTGGTTGGGAGCTTTTAAAGCTTTCTTGTCAAACACAATTTACCTTTTTGGAAAAAGTATATACACTTTTTGAATTATTGTTTTCGGTATTAGTTTTTAGAAAACTAAAATTATCAAAACAACTTCATCTCTCTTCTCCCTCCTCTCCCCATTGCCGAACCTCTTGCTTCTCTTGGAGAGCAATTTTCTTTCAAACTTTGTTCATGCTAGCACATAAGGAGTCAAGTGAAGGTGATAGGGAAACTCACCCGAGAGTTTGGAACTCGATTTCAAGCTCCGAGCTACTACATCCAATGGAATTTTGAAATCCTAAAATCGATCAATGTGAGTTTTTTCCGCAACTTTCTTTGATTAATTCACACACAAATCACGCTTAGAAGATCCTTGGCATGTGTAGGAAACTAACAATGGTATCAGAGCGAGATCTAAGCTTGATTTTATTCGAGGGTTTATATACTTTAATTTGGGGATTTTGTGTTTGGAGCATGATTTCTTCAAATTGGTTGTTTGGTTGAGCTTTGATGATGATAAATTGGATTTTTGAATCAATGGATTTGAGATAAATTGATTAGATTAATTTTCTCTAAAATCCCTCCTTGGCCGAAACTTATACCCTAGGATTTCTCATGGTGATTTTTGATTTTAGACTATTGGATGAGTTTAAAGCATGAAATGAATATTAATTGTTGGTTTAATGGGATTGAAATCGAAATTGAATGTTATTTCATGATGTTGCCGTGAGTATGTAGCATGTGTACTGGATTGATTTTGCTTCAATTGTGTTGGACATGAATTGAATATTTATAGCATGATTAATTAGTTTAATTGATGTTTTGGAAATATTAGTTTAACTAATTAATTATGGCTATTACACTTTAATTAAAATTAATGTGATATTTGGAATGTTATATTAATTAAATTAATCTTTAAATTGGATAGGGCTAATTTTTTGTAATTGAGCTTAATGGGCTTGGTTGGGCCAAGTTTGGTTTTGGACAATTGAGTTGGATCCAATTGGGCCCAAAACCATTTCCATAAAGTCCAAATATGACTTTTGGGCCTTTAATGATTTAATTGGGCCTAAATTGATTTTTGGCAAAAAGGTGATCCTTATTGGGCCTTGGCATCTTGGATTGGATCAATATTGGCCAAAGCCCATGCCTTCAGAATTAATTAAAAGCCCATTGGACTTTAATTAAAATAGTATTGGATACTAATTGGGCCTTTGAGACCCATGAAAATTGGATTTGGAATCCAAAATTAAAAGGCACTATTAGAAGTGTAATTATTTAATTTGGAATTAAAAATGAATTAGTATTGGATACAATTTAAATTGGATTTAAAATTGTAGTTCGATATAATTCAAGAATACGTACTTTGAGTACTTATTCTTTAAAGAGTTGGACTCGCGCAAATCAAATCGTTGTTTGAACATTGGATGGTCATTAATCCAAAGATTAATTAATTGGATTAGATTGATTGAATAACATGCTATGTGTGAATACTTGGATGTATTGTATGAATAATGTATATCGGATGGATCTTAGATGAGTGAGGGCAATTTTGGAAATTGTTGTAATAAATTAAGAATTTATTAAATTTGACCTGCGTGTCCAGCCTATTTTCTCTTTTCTCATTGTATTTCTCTTCTCACCAATTCCCCTCAATGTAAATGAGTTTTCTTTTAGTATTATGTAATTGGGTAGAAGTAAGAATAATGCTAGCGGGAGAGAGGAAAATGAAAGATTTTTTCTTGGAACAAATTGTTATATATCCATCCGTATATCATTATTATTTTATTTCGCGCCTTATTATGCTTTTAGAATGCATACTTAAGGGTGTATGATGAGACCTAATCAAAGATAATAAATTGGTTGCCAATTTACGTGAAAACCCTCACTCAAATATTAAGTGTTTTCATTCCATTGAGTGGTTCTCTCTCAAGATCCAAGAATGACATTGGTTTGTTGGCCAAAGTCAAGATCAATATCCATCGCAGATGTGTTTGAACCACAAAAGCTTTGTTCTTTATCGCATGTCTTGGGCGGTTGTGACTTGTTGGCCAAAGTCAAGGTCACTTCTAGTTCATCGACGTGGATTATGAAGCTTTCCTACTGCCAATGGGTCGCGTTTAACTAGAATCATTAAGTTTGTTGAGCCAAAGCCAAGGCTTAGTTGATTCAGAGGAAAAGGTTAGGAAATATATTGGATATATTTGCATATATTGGATATGTGTTTCGAACTTGGAGGTCCACCTACCGGATCTAGGAATTGGATGGGATCCAATTGATCTTAGAGATCTACCTAGTTAAGTTTCATACAGTTTGTTGGCCAAAGTCAAGGTTGTGTGTTATTTAACGGGATCCTAGCCCACTAGGAAACTAGGTTTCCTGAGTACTCCACAGAGGGTTAGAAGCTCGCCGAAAAATAGTGGGAGGCTAGTATTAAATTTGCAATTTCGTTTAAATACTTGCCAATAAGTGCTCTTTTATTTTATTTATCGTTGTAATAAATATATTAGTTGGAATAATATTGAATATTGCTTTCCTTGAACAATTAGACTGTACTTGACAATACTCCACTTGTAGTTGGTTATATAGTCGAACTATATTAACCATTACATTTGGGGTGTACCCAAAATCGTTGATTGGATAGTTGGACTATTCCAATCGAGATGGCTGGAAAGATTAGCGTCAAAGGACATAATACTGGGTGAAAATGTCTTTAACGGCGTAAATTTTCCAGACTGGGAAATGAATCTTAAGATAGTCCTGGGAGTTGAGAAGTTACTCTATTGGATAGAGAAACCTCTCGGGCCCTGAGCCCGGAGTTGAGCAAATAGTAGAGCATGAGCTTTAGAAGACTCATTGTGATGATAAATTTAGTGCTCAATCCGTTATGCTTGCCACAATAACTCCTTAATTTCATCGTCAGAACTAAGGATTAGATCCTTATACCATGATGTTGAAATTAAATGATCTTCATAGATCTAACCTTAGATATTAGAAGTACGAATTGAAGCTCTTTCGCTCGCGTATGTCAGATGGTACATCTGTCGAGCACTAGGTGTCACAGATGATTACTGACATCGAACAACTAGGTTAGCTGGGCATTACCTACGAGGCCGAGACTTCCATAGATTTGATCTTATAGTGTCTACCCGAAAGCTGGGGCAGGTTCATCATGAACCAAGAGAAAACTCTTGGAGAGTTAATGGCTATACTCAAGGAGGCAAAGCCAAAGCTTCCAAAAGGGCAAGAAGCGCAAGGCGCATCTTACTCCGACATCCCAGAAGGCCGAGGCTTGGCCGAATGCTTCTGAGGGTGTGAAGAAAAAAGGCAAAGGCAAAATCATCATAGTCTTCTGGGAAGACAAATGACATATCCCAAGACGTCTGCCTACATTGTGGCAAACATGGTCACTGGAAGCGTGACTGCCGTATAGACAAAGAAGACATGAAGGAAGTGAAGGCGAGCAAGGCTTCGACTTCATGTATGTTTGTTATAAACATGTCCACTTCTAGTTTTAAAATTGGATTTTGATACTAGATGTGGTACATACATATGTACTGATGTGCGAGATCTACTGATTAGCAGGAGACTGGCTTCAGATGAGATCGACATGTGAGTCAGAAATGGGACGAGAGTCGCTGTTTTGGCTGTGGGAACCTAAGTTTTGGAACTGTCATTTTGGCATGTACTTAAATTCGGAAAGTGTTATGATGTACCTAGTTTGACTAGAAACATTATCTCTATATCTAGTTTAACCCGTTGCGGGTATACCTTTATATTCCAGAACACTGGGTGTTTTGTTTATAAAGATGATATTGAGATATACACATTAGATGTGAATAACATATTTATATTTTGAATATAAATAATCTCAAACATATAATATGACAAACAAAAGGCTCAAACTGAATAAATCAGATGAGATTTATTTGTGGCATTGTTGTCTGAGACGCATTAACAAGACTCGTATGTCCACTCTTTTGAAGAATGGATACATGGACGGATTTGATCCTAATTCATATGATGTCTGTGAATCTTGTTCATTAGGCAAAGTGCCTAAAACGCCTTTTAGCGGTAAAGGTGTACGAGACACCGAGCTGTTAGCCCTCGTTCATGGTGACGTAAATGGGCCTATGTCTAGCTAAGCTAGATGTGGATTTGAATACTTCGTAACCTTTACGGATATTGCATCACATTATGGTTATGTGTATCTTATGAAACACAAATCAGAAACTTTTGATAAATTCAAAGAGTTTCGACACAAAGTAGAAAAACAGATGGGCAAAAGTATTAAGATATTACGGTTGGACCGTAGTGGAAAATACTTGAGCAATAAGTTTCTCGATTACTTGAAAGAGTATGGTATTCTTTCACAATAGACTCCTCCCGGAACACCTCAATTGAGAGGTGTGTCCGAACGGAGAAACCGAACTTTGTTGGACATGGTAAGGTTAATGATGAGTCACCATGGGCTACCAATTTCCTTCCGGGATATGTATTGAACAGTGCAATACTTATTTTGAATAAGGTTCCGACAAAGTCTATTGGACATACTCCATATGAAATATGGACAGGATAGAAATTGGGTTTCTCATTCCTGAAGATTTGAGAATGCTGGGCATACATTAAACGTTTGGATGATGCCAAAATAGAACCCAAATCGGATAAGTTCCTATTTAGAATTATTTATCCCAGGGAAACCAATTCCACAACTCATAAGAGAACAAAGATATTTGTTGCTCTCCATGTAGTTTTCCTTTAAAAGGAATTCCTATATGCAGTGGTAAGTGGAAAAAAAATAGAACTCTATGAAAATCGTAGTGATACTGTTCCTGGCATCGATCCCCTAACGGAACACGAACAGTTCATCAGGGATGAGACTGTTCCATAATCTTCTAATACAAAAGAACCGCGTAGGTTGAAGAGAGTCAGAAAACAACCTTAGAGGTATGGGTTTTTGATCTCACCTCATAAAGATATTAATCTTATTGAGGATAATGAGCCGGCTACGTATGAGGTAGCGATACAAGGTATCGACTTCGCTATATGGAAAGGTGCCATGAAGTCCAAAATGGATTCCATATATATATCAACCAAGTTTGGACACTAGTTGATGTACCTGAAGGCATTGTGCCTATTGGTAGCAGATGGGTCTTCATGGTGAAGACAGACATGGATGGCAACATATAAACATACAAAGCTAGACTTGTAGCGAAAGGGTATCGTCATCAACATGGTCTTGATTACGACGAAACCTTTTACCAGTTGCCAAGATTAAATCCATTCGGATAATGCTTGCTATAGCTGCATATTTCATTTATGAAATATGGTAGCTGGACGTCAAAGCCGCTTTCCTTAACGGAAACCTTTTGAGGATGTTTTATATAACAGCCTGACGGTTTTTGTCGCGCCAAAACATGTAAACTAGGTTTGCAAGTTAATTCGATCCATTTATGGATTGAAGCAATCATTGTGTTCTTGGAATCAATGTTTTGATGAGATCATATTACAATATGGTTTCATTGAAAACGAAGATGATTCTTATGTATATAAGAAGGTTAGTGGGAGCGCACTGACATTCGATGTCCTATACATTGATGATGTATTATTTCTTGGAAATAACATTCCCATGTTACAATCGGTGAAAGCTTGGCTTTCATTAAAATTCTCCATGAAAAACTTGGGAGAGGCAACCTTTATTCTAGGAATAAAGATCTATTGTGATATATCTAAAAGTTGTTGGCACTCTCCGAGAACTCGTACATTGAAAGACATGTACTCGACCTGGTGTCTCATATGCTTTGAGAATTTGGAGTCACTATCAGGCCGATCCAGGTGATGGTCACTGGATTGATGTAAATAACATTCTTGAGTATCTTAGACGAACTAAGGATGCTTTCTTAATTTATGGAGATGGAGAACTTGCGGTGACTGGGTTCACCGGTGCAAGTTTCCAAACCGATGAAAACGACTGTAAGTAGCAATAAGGGTACGTATTTTGGTTGAACAATGGAACATTGAGCTGGAAATCTTCCTAGCAAGATACTGTTGCCGATTCAACAAAAGCGGAAAATATTGCCGAGACTGAGGCAGCAAAAAAGGCATTTTGGATCTATAAAATTCCTAATTGGATTAGGAGTAGTTCTATTAGAAGCTTAGCTAGGCTACAGCGCAGGCTAAGAAGATATGATTAATAAATGATATCTAATACGGAATAGGCTAGTATTGCACTTGTGCGCGTATAAATGATAAAAGTTCATATGATTAATACCGGATTAATAAGATATGAAACAATATTAATCCATGAAAGGTTTAATCATTAAATATCCCTAGTCGTAGTATTATCGAGACTAGACATCGATAATGCGGAATAGGCTAGTATTGCACTTGTGCGCGTTATGGAAGCATAACATCATAGTTCTCATATATTTAAGTATTGGATACTTATGCAAGTGTGATATGAGGTTCTGTTAGCTGTTGGACCGGGAACAGCTTCACTCTGGATAGACCCCTCAGAATCCCATTGGTAGTATGACTATGTGTCTATGGGAATCCGAATCAGGGTAGGTGTATTTGGTCTTAACTTGAGACTTGCATTGCTAACACTTGCAACAATCATTATGCTTTGGTTTTGGTCGTCCGGAGCTTTAACAGGTTCTGTGTATGCCTCTTCTGGGTATACTGAGAATCATATTGTATTGGGTGTGATGTCAAGATGGAAGTATCACTTCAATCATATGGAGATGATGATCACGTAGGATACAGAACTGGTACTCTTAAATGCTGCAGCTATCGGGATAGTTGCTAGTGATCCGATATGTGCTTCGTACGGGGCAGACATAATTTCAGCCCTAGGCCTAGCATGTGACATCAGATACTGGATCATAATACGCAATACACTGTATACTACGCTTGATAAAGATTACATATTCTTCGTTGAATATTTCTGGAGAATTGGGTAGGCACGGTGCATTACAAGAAGCCAACAATGTCTTGTAAATCGGTAAGAACGTGGTACAGGGTACACACGTATTCGGATAGTCCAATGACCATATATACTGCCAACATATCCAGGGATCTCTTGGGACGCTTCCCAAGATTCACCGATGACATTTGACTCGAACAGAATTAATTTGGGATTAATTATGAGAGAGAAAATTAATATGGGATTAATTACGTCATGAATTAATCTGAGATTAATTCGTGAAGAAGAGAGAACGCGATTAATTTGGAATTAATCGGTAAAATAAATTTAATAGTTAAATTGCATGTTCCTATTTAATTTATTTATTTGGGCTAAAATAATATATTGGATATTAATTGAAATTGGATTTCAATGCGGAATTAAATTAGATTTTAATTCAAGCGAACGAATTAATTTGGAATTAATTCGTAAGGGAATTCCGCAATAATTTTTCGAGCATTATTATTTAATTAAATTGGATTTAATTACGTTGCGACGGAAAATTCCGTTTAATCAGATTAAACGAAACCGAGCCCGAAGTGGGTTGAGCAACCCAACTTGAATTTTGAATTTAAGTGTGAGACCTACCAACTTACATCAACAAGTCACTTGAGTGATGGAAGTGTTGTAATTTTCCAAAAAAAAAAAGAGTGATAGAAGTGGTTGGGAGCTTTTAAAGCTTTATTGTCCAACACACTTGCCTTTTTGGAAAAAAGTATATACACTTTTTGAATTATTTTTTTTGGTATTAGTTCTTAGAAAAATAAAATTATCAAAACAACTTTATCTCTATTCTCCCTCCTCTCCCCATGGCCGAACATCTTGCTTTTCTTGGAGAGCAATATTCTTTCAAACTTTGTTCATGCTAGCACATAAGGAGTCAAGTGAAGGTGATAGGGAAACTCACCCAGAGTTTGGAACTCTATTTCACAAGCACCGAGCTACTACATCCAAAGGAATTTTGAATCCTAAAACCGATCAAGGTGAGTTTTTTCCGCAACTTTCTTTGATTAATTCACACACAAATCACGCTTAGAAGATCCTTGGCATGTGTAGGAAACAAACAAAGTTAACAATCCCAAATTCTAGGGTTTATAAGGTGCGAATTGGCTTTATATTCTTTATTCAAAATTGAAAAATAGAGAAGATAGGAAGAGAACTGAAGCTTACTTGACCAAGAAAACTTGAGAGCTCATCACCAATCCTTCATTGTTTTCATGGAAATGAAGAAAAATTTGAAGATTTCCCCCCCACTTCAAGCTCACGTTTTCACCTCTTAAGGGATGCATGAATAATGCCTTATTTATAGGCAAGGTGGCTAATTTTTGTGATAAAAGAAGTGGTTGAGATTTTTCCACATGTTCCATTTCTAGTCCATTCTCGAAATTATTGTAGCAGTTACGAAAATCAATATTTTTGGCCTATTTTGGGTTCGAATTTGGAAAAATTTCAATATTGAAGTTGTAGGTCTCGATCTTAGCTTTCCGAAGATATAAAATTCATAAAAATCAGAGATCGTATGAAAAAGTTACGACCCGATTACTAAAAGCTATTCGAGGTGGAACGTAAACTAAGTTCCGCGTCAAAATTTCAAGGAATCCTCCGAATGTCCGAAATGACATTTTATGGGAACGTACTTGTTTAAACATGATTTATATCAAGTATTATGCCTTCGAATTGTAATAGTCGTCTGGCTCTGGTACCGTACAAGTCGTCAGGTTCCCCGGATGTTACAAATTCTTCCCCCCTTAATTAGGATTCATCCTCAAATCCTCTTTAAAATTGAAATCTTGGAGTCTGTCTAGATATGAGATTCTTGATACTGAACATCTAATGGCAAGTTACATAATTCACATGATATTTCTTCGGTTACCAACTTATAACCGTCTACATACTTATTCTCCACTTCGCTCCATTAATTATATCGTAACCTAGAAGGTACTCTATTTCTGTCTGCATGGCCTGATACTTTACTTTATTTCTAAATCTCATAAGTATGCATTACTCTTCTTCTTCTCCTAATATCTGTTTCATGCATGATACCTCTTGAATTCTTGATTGAGTGGCAATTCCTCGTCCTCTTGCTTCGTAAGAGTTCAACTGGATACTTAATACTACCATCAAGCTATGACTATTGTTACGCCTTACAAAAATCTCATTTTTCGATTCCTAGCTTTGACAAACTTTACTTGTCTCCATCTGGTTCTTCCAAGTTCTCACTTCTCTGGTTATCTATGGAGCTTAGTACTTCATAATACAATGTTAAATTCTCTTTGTATCTCTTGCTAACTAGTGTTATTTACTGACTGGCTTGTATCTCTTGTTGTTACACACTTCTGTCATTATTCACTCAATATTCTCTACTATTATCGCCGAGCCTTGACAGTTTCTCTCTTCTAAACCCTTGACTTATTGTCCTTCATAATCTCTCTTTTGATCTCCCTCTATACCCAAAGTTTCGAAATCTGTGTCTCTGTTTCCTTACCAGAAGAATATCATCTCTACATATCTCTAGCCATGTCTAACACTATAACTTTATATCCTCATCACTACTAAACTAGTACTTTATCTATTCATCGCTTCATCTAAACAATTTTTTTTTTAATCTTTTACTTGGGCTATTTTCTTCTTCTATTCTACTCTTGTATTGTATACAAATGCTTTATGTTTTGATTTCCTTTCACTACACATGCACTTGATTCTAGTAATATCTCGAGGCGAACATCAAGGTCCATCTTTGTTACCGTTATCTAACGAGGGCTGGGAGGGTGGGGTATTATCCTGGAGCTTTCTGGCTGCGATGTTATTACTAATTACCCGTGCTGCGATTGCATGTGCTGCTTATCCATGAGCTTAGGACTCGCTTATCTACCTACCTAGTGTTAACTCCCAAACTAAGGTACTTTTGCCAAAGCCATCTGAATTATCTCTTTCAGTTTTACTCATAATTTACCTCTGGCTATTAATCATACTGCTTCCTACTAAGAATCTCCATAAGGCTCATGCTCTCTCAAATGGCCGAACATCTTGTTTCTCTTAGAGAGCAATTTTCTTTCAAACTTTGTTCATGCTAGCACATAAGTAGTCAAGTGAAGGTGATATGGAAACTCACCTGAGAGTTTGGAACTCGATTTCAAGCTCTGAGCTACTACATCCAAAGGAAGTTAGAAATCTTAAAACCGATCAAGGTGAGTTTTTTCCTCAACTTTCTTTGATTAATTCACACACAAATCACGCTTAGAGATCTTTGGCATGCATAGGAAACTAACAAATTTAACAATCCCAAATTCTAGGGTTTAAAAGGTGCGAATTGGGCCTTTATATTCTTTATTAAAAATTGAAAAATAGAGAAGATAGGAAAAGAACTGAAGCTTACTTGACCAAGAAAACTTGAGAGCTCATCACCAATCCTTCATTGTTTTCATTGAAATGAAGAAAAAATTGAAGATTTCCCCCCACTTCAAGCTCACATTTTTCTCCTCTTAAGGGATGCATGAATAATGCCTTATTTATAGGCAAGGTGGCTGATTTTTTTGATAAAAGAAGTGGTTGAGATTTTGCCACATATTCCATTTCTAGTCCCTTCTCGAAATTATTGTAGCAGTTACGAAAATCAATATTTTTGGCCTATTTGGGTTCGAATTTGGAAAAATTTCAACTTAGAAGTTGTATGTCTCGATCTTAGCTTTCCGAAGATATAAAATTCATAAAAATCAGAGATCGTATGAAAAAGTTACGACCCGATTACTAAAAGCTGTTCGAGGTGGAACGTAAACTAAGTTCCGCTTCAAAATTTCAAGGAATCCTCCGAATGTCGCAAATGCCATTTTATGGGCACGTACTTGTTTAAACATGATTTATATCAAGTATTATGCCTTCGAATTGTAATAGTCGTCTGGCTCTGGTACCGTACAAGTCGGCAGGTTCCCCGGATGTTACAAATTCTTCCCCCCTTAATTAGGATTCATCCTCAAATCCTCTTTAAAATTGAAATCTTGGAGTCTCTCTAGATATGAGATTCTTGATACTGAACATCTAATGGCAAGTTACATAATTCACATGATATTTCTTCGGTTACCAACTTATAACCGTCTACATACTCATTCTCCACTTCGCTCCATTAATTATATCGTAACCTAGAAGGTACTCTATTTCTGTCTGCATGGCCTGATACTTTACTTTATTTCTAAATCTCATAAGTATGCATTACTCTTCTTCTTCTCCTAATATCTGTTTCATGCATGATACCTCTTGAATTCTTGATTGAGTGGCAATTCCTCGTCCTTGCTTCGTAAGAGTTCAACTGGATACTTAATACTACTATCAAGCTATGACTATTGTTACGCCTTACAAAAATCTCATTTTTCGATTCCTAGCTTTGACCAACTTTACTTGTCTCCATCTGGTTCTTCCAAGTTCTCACTTCTCTGGTTATCTATAGAGCTTAGTACTTCATAATACAATGTTAAATTCTCTTTGTATCTCTTGCTAACTAGTGTTATTTACTGACTGGCTTGTATCTCTTGTTGTTACACACTTCTATCATTATTCACTCAATATTCTCTACTATTATCGCCGAGCCTTGACAGTTTCTCTTCTAAACCCTTGACTTATTGACCTTCATAATCTCTCTTTTGATCTCCCTCTATACCCAAAAGTTTCGAAATCTGTGTCTCTGTTTCCTAACCAGAAGAATATCATATCTACATATCTATAGCCATGTCTAACGCTATAACTTTATATCCTCATCACTACTAAACTAGTACTTTATCTATTCATCGCTTCATCTAAACAATTTTTCTTTTAAATCTTTTACTTTAGGCTATTTTCTTCTTCTATTCTACTCTTGTATTGTATACAAATGCTTTATGTTTTGATTTCCTTTCACTACACATGCACTTGATTCTAGGAATATCTCGAGGCGAACATCAAGGTCCATCTTTGTTGCCGTTACCTAACGATGGCTGGGAGGGTGGGGCATTGTGCTGGAGCTTTCTGGTTGCGGTGTTCTTACTAATTACCCGTGCTGTGATTGCATGTCCTGCTTATCCATGAGCTTAGGATTCGCTTATCTACCTACCTAGTGATAACTCCCAAACTAAGGTACTTCTGCCAAAGCAATCTGAATTATCTCTTTCAGTTTTACTCATAATTTACCTCTGGCTATTAATCATACTTGTTCCTACTAAGAATCTCCATATGGCTCATGCTCTCTCAAACTCCTACCGTACTCCCATTGTTATCTTGCATTTCTACATTTTGCTCTGTTACTTGCTTTCCTCTTTATCTCATTTTCTTGGATCTCTTAAGTCCACACTTCCTTGGAAACTCTATATATTAATACATGTTACGACGTCGCTACCAATTCCTTGGCTTGGATACTACACTTTTATTAATTCTGAATAAGTTGGGTGTCTAAGCTATGGGAAACTCTGTATAAGTCAAGTATCTTACCTTTGTGTTGCTCTACATTGCTTACTTTAATTCCTTACTCTTTTGAAACCTTCACTTTCTTGGGGTTTATCTATGTCACTATATGTACTGAATTCTCTTTTTATTTTTGTTTCCTTTTTACTGTTTTCATAATCTACCTCATGGCTCTAATCCATACTACTAAGGCTAATGGTGGTTTCTTCTTCTAGCTACTCCTAGATTTATGCTCTCCACTCTAGCTATAAACCACAGCTTTGCTACCTAGTCTTCCTTTCCACCCTGGTACTCCCTATTAACCCTGAGTCTCTTCTATCTCATAAGTTCATCCATTTGGACTTACGTAGACTTCTACTGGTATTGATCTGATTATGGATTTCTTCCTAGTACTAGAATCTTGTCAACTTTGACTTCTGTCAATTCTTTCTCTTTTATCCTTAAATCCTCATTGATTCTTTTTTGGATAGACCACTCCTCAAGATCTTATATCCTTATCTCAAAATACAGTATTATGGGTATTGGGTTTTCTTTACGATTACTTTTATCTAAGTTGATAAAAAAAAATGGGGGAGGAATCCATATATCAATAGATATCGGCTTCCATGTTCTGATACTCTTGTATCCTGATAGGGTCTATTATTTATGCAAGATAAGTATGCGATTAGCTCCGTCGGGGAAGCTACCTTAACCGGTATAACTAAGGGATGAAAGTTTAGATAGGTTAGGGCTTTTGTAGGGGTTTTATTGCGGATATCCGGTAACGCAGCGGAAACAGTGGAAAATCAAATTTTCCGATTTCAAAACTTTTTCTCGGATTAATAAAATAAACTTATTTATTTCATTGTCCAATAATAAAATTATGAAATAAAACACAATAAATCAAATTTATGTGAATTTACCGAATTGCCCTTATACTTTGTACTTTGTTCATTTTAGTCTGAAATTGTTCGAAATAATTTTGAATGATTCTAAATCATTACTAATATGAATTTAACATGTCCCAAATGTCAAAACACAAATGAAACCAAAAACCCAAATTTTTAGATATAAGGCCGAGAGCCCACAAATGGGGGGGGGGGGGGGGTTGTGCATTTTGCACTTCCATGGTTCAAAACACATCAAGGCAAAATCCAATCAACCCAATATTTTACATGAATCATATACACACATAAATACACCATATAAATGAAAAGCCCCAAATTTGGAAGTGGTCTTAAACCCTAATTTTTCAATTTCTTCAAATTGGACAAATTAGACCAAATTGGTTAAATCAATTACTTCAATCATGTTTCTTCCATCCAAATCAAGTCTCAACACAATGAAATAACTATAGATCAAATCTAGGTCATTTAAGAGTGGGTCAACAACTCTAGATTAGCAACAAAGTTTCTCAAACATACAAAAGTATGCTTATTAACTCATTAGAAGCATCCTTTGATTTCTATACATGCTTAACCTTATCAACAAACTTCCATCAAACAAAACACAAATAATAAAGAAAAGAATAACAAGAAACATCATAGCATGTAGCCTAGAACAAAAGAAACATTTTCTTCTCTAATATTAAGTTGGAAAAACTTACTAAAATTCCAAGTTTGGCTTGTTTTTTCTTTAT
>SKCR01051919.1:0-34628 GCA_019454045.1 Zanthoxylum bungeanum | reverse complement strand
AAATTTAATTTTAACATAAAATGTTAAATACTTTTTATTTTAATGAGATAAATCAAAAACATATCGTCGATAAATTATATTTTTTTATTAATTTATATGAGATAATTTATTTCAAATTGAGCGGGGAGGATTGCTCCCACTCCCCCTTCCCAATATGCGGCTCTGCCGCTGCTCATCGAGCAAGGGAATAGACACATCACAATCGAATAGAAATTAAACCAAGTCTAATTTTGGTGTGATGAGCTTCTATTAATATAAGAACTTATCATAAATATTGTTGACGGTGGATTTTGGTCTCAGGGTAATATAGGAATATCACTTCCGAGGTAATCCTCATTCAATAGTGAATTTGTTTGGTTATGGGGGACCAAAAGCAAATTTAGCAAAAAACAGATAAACACATAAATCAACAAGGAGATTTAACGTGGTTCGGTGGATTTGGATCCGACCTACGTCCACGGACACAAACAGGATGATACTTTTATTACTCAAGCACTCTTTTCAGGTCTCTTTTTGTTTTTTACAAGTTAGAGCTTGATGATTCTGATCCCCTTACACATACTCTGCCCTCCTATTTATAATAGTACATAAATCAGACTCCTATTTGTATAAGAATTCATAGTTGAATCAGTGTCCTCCTCTTGCAAGGATTCCTAGTCTAATATTGCCTTCACTTTTCTTGTTCCTTTTTGGATTCTGACTCATTACTTTTCCTTGTGAAAGTAGGATAACTTGTCATCTTATCCGTAAGAATAAGGTGTCATCTTCTGGAGCATATCTCGCTATCTGGTCGGTCTTCATGAGGTCGGTCATGATAGTCCTTTGAACTGAGAATGCTGCTACAGATCTGATAATTGCCCGGTCATCTAAATCCAAGTGCTCGGTTACTGATCATAAAGTGCTCGGTCACTTATTGTTTGGCTCTTAGTGGTCGGGTCGGCATTAATGATTTCGACTGAGAAGGGAATTACCCTTTTACCCATATCGTACTCCTTAAATAACATAGGTCCTGAAAACATCATCAACAAATATAAATGAAGAAGATAAGTTAGATGAAGATAGCTAAGCTATCCCATTGATTAGGGCAGGACCGAGGAGTGTGTTCATGTTTTAAACAGTGTACGAGGGTTCAACTAATCAACTACTCAAAATTTGAGCAGCCTAAATAGTGTTAAAAAGGCCCACGTATTTTGTTTTTCAACCTAGTTTTTTTTTTTTTATGATTGGTTATGAATGTTGTTTGGTCCACCTATGTCTACTTTTCAATTTTTGTCTTAATGTCGGTCCCTAATTCTTTCATTTTGAAGGGGAAAAAATGTGGAAAAAATGTTAAACCCATAAAACATTCGCAACAAAAATAAAAAATAAAAAAATTAATAATATTATATAATATATGTTGAGGAAAATATCACAAATCGGCTGAGATAAACAATTAAACTCAAAATATAAATATTGGACAACCCAAACTCTCAAGCTGACTTTCGGGTTGAGTTAGGCCCATTAATTTTAATAATATATTAAATATCAAATTCTATAATTAAAATAAAATTTCGAATTGAACAAAAACAACTTTGCATCTCCGTCATTAATTTTAATGGAAAGTATCTTAGCCCTCTCAAGAAACGGTTCAAACATATTATTTATTTCATTTTTCTTTATATTTGAGTTGAAATGTCTTTAATTAACAGATATTAAATATAAGCTTGAAGCTTTTGAGGGGGGTTAGAAATTAATAACCATGAAAAATAGGTCATTTTAGATGAGGATGGAGTCGCCTAATTTTTGTTGAAAAAATGTTTTTGACTTTTTTTTATATTATCATGTGATTTAATGTGGAAATAAATAATTGAATCCCAAACCCAAAAGAGAGAAGTAGCGGATATTGATCTGATTCACTGGACGAATCTTGTGAATGTCTGACAATCACCCACTTGTCTTAATCAAATGGCGACCCAAGAAAATGGGGACCACATATCCACTAACATTTTGACAAACAATCGCTAAAACAAAAACAATAAGTCAGAGAATCTGTATGCTCCGTCCGAGCTCACCTATTTTCTCTCTCTATCTGAAGGAAAAAAAATCATAGCTCCTGCTGTCACAGAAAAATTATATTATGTTTCGGTTGTATATGTTATCTCTTTAATAATAATTGAGTTCCATAATTATGTGGTATCCAACTGCTGTGAGAGAAATGACATATACACTCGAAACATGATATACCATATCGCCGTCACATTTTCTTCTTCTTTTTTTCTCCATCTACAGTATTTCTTCCAAATAATTTTCTGTTTTTCTCATTAGTCTTCCATTAACTTCTTACCCTTGTGTGAACCACAAAATAATTTCTGCTTGTAAGTTTATCCGCCACCTACCCTTTTGTGGTCGCCAGTAATTTTATGTCTCTTTAATGTTTGTTTGTTTGTTTTATTTTGTGTAATTTTGGTTACTCAGATCTTTTGATTTGTGGATTTACTCTATGTAATGGTATATGTCAAATCTTTGTGTTGGTTTATGTTTTCTGGTTTTGTTGAAATAATTATCTTTTCGCCATCACACAAAAAAAATTTAGTGCGAGCTAAATGAGTAGATCTGATGGTGAAGACCAAAGTTTTACCTCTCGGGATATCTCTCGCAGATCTATTAATTATCTTATATTAGATTAATTGTGCGTTGTTGTAAAAATTATATGTACAATATGTCTATCATAACAAAAAACATATTAGACTATTCTATTAAGAAAAATACTATTAAATTATCTACAATTAACGTAATATATACAATTAATTTTTATTATAAATTTATAAAATTAAAATGTCTCTACAATTAATTTTTATTATCAAATTATTAACACAAATAACCTATTACAATATAAAAATATAATCTAATATTAAAGTAAGAAACATATTATAATAAATATTTTTAAACTTTATAACAGCGTCACATGACACATAATCTTTACAATTAATTTTTTATTACATATTATAATAAGAAGATATAGCATAATATTCTATTAAAATACAAAATATATGTGGCACTTAATCTATACAATTAATTAATTTTTATTAAATTAAAATAGTAAATTAGTAAAATAAAAAACATATTACAATATAAAAATATAATATAATATTAAAATTAGAAACTTAAATAGTAGCCAGCCACAAAATCTAACAATTTTTTTTAAAATTTCGGGTTTATTATTATTTGTTATTTTATTTTGAATTTTTTTATAAGTTTTTTTTTTTTTTATTTACTGTGTTTCAAGATGCATACTTTAACTATTAGCTATTGCATAGTGAATTAGAAATATTATTTGAAAATTGAGAGACAAAAAAATTAGGGATAAATATTATGTGTAAGTAAATCAATTAACTCATTTATATTATAAAATCGACAAGATCAAAGACATTTACAATATCAATTCCTAAAATATATGTTCAACCCGCATAAAATACGAGTTATGTACTAGTTTAAAATAAAAACTAAATAAATACACCCAGCAATTTCTTGGTTTGTTGTTGGGCAACAAAGTTTGGTAAAATACATCTTGCTTTCAAACTTAGTTTTGTAAATTACTTAATGGCACAATTCTCATGTTAATTAATGATATAAATATTTTTAAAATTAATTTCCCAAATACATACCTGCTGACTCGACCTTGAGAATCGAAGCGACAAGCGTGTTTTAGAGATAAGTATAAAATGAAGAAAAGAGAAAACAAGAACTTAAATTTTTTATTTTTTATTTTTAAAAAAGAGATACAAATAGACATGGGAAAATAACAATATTTCGCAATCGCTGCTTCTAAAATCGGACGCGTGTCATCTATTTTGTTTTTATGTGCCAATATCAGCTATTTTTACATGAACAAGTTATCGTCTAGAGCGAAATACCAATATTACCCTTTTATTAAATAACACTTGGTTGAACTTGTAAAAGTTAAAAGTTTGCAAAACAAACTAATATCTGTCTCTACTCGTTTTACTTATTTATTTATTATTTTAAAGACTTTAATAAAATATTTTGTAACCCTTCAGCAAATTATATCCATTATTTCGTAATAATTGGTATCAGAATTAATACTCTACCTTCTAGTTATAATTATCTAACACATGGAATGACACTGATATTACAATACTACAATAAATAAATTGGACGAGAATCAAGAAAAAAAAAATTTCATGGTAAATATTTATATTTACATGTGTAATTCTCAAAGAGAAATATGATTGGTAGAAAATTCCAAATTTCAATCTGAATTTTCATTCCGAATAAAATTTTTGGTAGAGACTCGGGATGATTCGGAATAAATATTTATATATGGAGAATATTTATTATTAATTTGACCACTAAAATGGATGATAATTGTTTGCGCGATTTTTATGCGCGAAGAAGAAAGAGAAACGTGTAAGATTCAAACCTCCTGAGACAGAGTCTCAGCAAGAGGTGTTTGATTAAGTGAATAAGGGCGCAAGCACACAAATTACAGTCCTAAAAGTTATAAAGCTAAGAAATAAAAAATATGCTCGTTTGAGTCTTCATTTGATCAAGCTTTTTCTCTTTGTACGAGTGAGCTTTTATAGTGAACCTTGTAAACCGTTTGGGCAGTTCCAGTATCTCCCTGCAGTTGCTGGATCGTGTCTTCAACCGTTGAGTTGTGCGTCTCAACTACCTGATCGTGGAAGGAAAACTGCTTAACTGCTGTAATCGTGGGGGCAACTGCATCACATATTCTCGTTCCAATCGCTGCTTCGGTCGTCCTGAATTTTTGTCACTCCAATTTAGCGATTACTTTGAGCGTTCTTCTCTTCGTCGCCCTTCTTGCTTTCGTCATTTACTCCTTCGTTCTAGAGTGATTTCGTTCTAGGGTGACATTCTTTTTTTTGTCAACAATAATATAAATTTTTAAAAAAATAATTAATAATTTAGTTAGTTATAAAGTTGCAAGTAGAATGAGATCAAATAAAAGTGAAATTGAGACGGATGAAAATAAGACGATACACGTGGAAAGAATTACAAAAATGTTGGACTGGTTGACATTTTATCAAGGGTAATATTGGCATTTTGCTTTGAACGGTAACTTAATCATGTAAAATAATTAATGCTTTTCACTACCCTTGAACTGACACAAAAACAAAATTGAATACACCTGTTGCTTTTAAAAGCAGACTAGTCATATTATATAAATAGAAAACTTTACCCGAGCCGAGCCGAGCCGAGACGAGGTAGATGAGTTTGTCTGCATATGAGAGAGCTCTATCTTAAGCATCCTGGACCACGAACGTCTAAATCTCTGATGGTACGAACAAAGGCATGATTCTTGTGCTATCCACGTGTCACCGTCTCATTTGCTATCCAATTTTCATCTTAATATAACAACGCCTGTATCGGCCTTTCCCAATTTTCGTTTTCGTTTTCGTTTTCGTTTTCGTTTTTCCCCGACTTCTTATAATCACTCGTCGGAACAAACACTCTTCCTATCTTTTCCTCACTGGAGATTTTTTTTTAAAAAAATAACAGAAACGGCGTTATTTCGCCGTCGAATTCGAAATAAGATTCAGCAAAAATAATCTTAAGCTACGACGTCGTATTATACTTCTTGTTATATAGATGATGCTGATGATTATGTGAAGAAAAATTTCTGTTTTTAGCGTGGACTGTAAGTTGTTTCTTCTTCTTTTTTTTGTTGTTGGTCTTATCTTGTTTCATTCAAGCTTCAAAATTTTGTAAGTTCCGAGCAGAAGAAGTCATTCTACTGAAAAGTTTATTTTTTATTCTGAAAATAATCAGAGAGAAAAATTAAAATTTTAATTTTGTTGGGAACTGTTAGTGTTCTGGATGGTAAATTTGGACTGTGAAGTGACTGTCATTAAAAAATTTGGATTTTGGTTCAGTGGCATGATGATTTTGATGAAATTTGGAGGAAAAAAATGTTAATTTAGTGTAATAAAAAGAAGTGGATTAAAGGAAAAGAAAAAAAGGGAAAAAAAAGAAAAAAAAATGAGGAATTCGGGGATAGTGTGAAGTGGCAACCATGAGTTGCAGCAACAGTGAAAATAACAAAGGAGAGGGGGAACAAAACCAGCATGTTTTGCAGAGGTCTGTCGAGAAAGAACCGAGAGCCGTCGTGAAAAATGGATCAATATCGGCGCCCCAGTTGACAATCGATCAAAGTCTGCTTGTTGACCCGAAATTATTGTTTATTGGGTCTAAAATCGGTGAAGGAGCTCATGGGAAAGTTTATGAAGGAAGGTCAGTATCAACTCTGCTTCTTTGGTTAAAAAATTAGTTAGTTTTAGTTCACTATATTTCGCATTTAAGTTGTATTATATTGAATTTAAGACTCTTTGAAGATATGATTCTTCTTTGTTTGATGATAATGTTGCTACTACAAATAATGTTATGAATGAATCATAATGTTGGTCCAGCACTAACTGCACAATGGGTGCGTAAAATAGTTTGTATGGGAACTAGTGCTCAAGTTATGTAGGTGTAGTCTAATACTTTTCCAGGTATGGCGATCGGATTGTTGCTATCAAAGTTCTCCATCGTGGGAGCACATCAGATGAAAGAGCTGCGCTTGAGAGTCGTTTTATACGTGAAGTGAATATGATGTCTAGAGTGAAACACGAGAATCTTGTCAAGGTGAGTGTTGAAATCAAGAATGTATCATAGTTGTTTTGCTTTGATGGTTGTATCTGATCTCTTAGTTTGTCTATGATATCCATTTTACTGAACTTGTTATGTTTTTTCGCATTTCCAGTTTCTTGGAGCTTGTAAGGATCCACTAATGGTGATAGTGACAGAGCTATTACCAGGGATGTCGCTGCGGAAGTATTTAGTTAGTCTTCGTCCAAACAAATTAGATCTGCACTTGGCTTTAAATTTTTCTCTTGATATCGCTCGAGCAATGGATTGTCTGCATGCCAATGGGATTATACATAGAGATCTAAAACCTGGTAAATCCTCAGTTATGGGCAATGCTTTTTATATTACTATAGGCTTCATTTTATTGATCCTTGGTTCATTTAAGGGGTTATCTGGTGGTTCTTTTGTTTATAGTGAAATTAAGAATGTAGAGTTTTAATATATTTTCTCTACCTCTTTCTTTCCGCTGCTTCAACCGATTCTTTTCTAGCTGGGATAATTGGCACTTGTAATTTTGATGCAATTCCTGTTAGTTTAGACTTTAGCATATAATGCATTTAATGTAGTTCAAGCTAAATGTCTATTCCTTATTGATTTTTATGAATGCAGACAATTTGTTGCTTACATCAGATCAGAAGTCTTTGAAGCTTGCGGATTTTGGTCTTGCGAGAGAAGAAACTGTGACTGAGATGATGACCGCTGAAACTGGGACTTACCGTTGGATGGCTCCTGAGGTTTGTGTCCTCTTTACATGAGCTATTTTCAGATTTTGTTTGCAGGAATTGTTCCTTTGTTTCATTCTATTTTCACTTGATTGGGAAACAACTAACAAGTATAAGATTCTGCCAAAACTTTTTATGCTTAAAAAGTCAAATCCTACAAGTGCTGCACTTCCAGTGTTCCACACCATCCTTCTCATGCTTCGCTACACAGTGTGTGTAGGTCTCCATTCCCCTCCTATACTTTGGAAGTAGTGGTTATGCACTGTTCGTGACGATGTATCTTATATATTAAAAGTTCAGCTATATCTGTTTATCTATTGTTAGCATTTTCCTTTTCCTTTTGCTGCACTTGGACCATATGTGATCAGATTTCTGATGAGACACTGAAGTACAAAATTGGTAACAATCATATAACACTGGGAGTCTTAAGACCTAATGATTGAGTTGACTTGTAGAATGACCGGTGTTGGACTGGTTGGCTTTCTTTATTAATCTGCGTCACTGAAAGTGGGATTTACTTGCGCTTTCTGCAACTTTTTCTGCTCAGTGGTAACTCTTTTAGTCTTTTACCTACAATATATACGTCTTTGCAGTTGTACAGCACTGTGACATTGCGTCAGGGGGAGAAGAAGCATTACAATAACAAGGTTGATGTCTACAGCTTTGGAATTGTCTTATGGGAACTGTTAACCAACCGCATGCCATTCGAAGGCATGTCGAACTTGCAAGCTGCTTATGCCGCCGCTTTTAAGGTGCGGTCATCAATATGCACCATACTTCTCTATTGCATTAATGCATTTGGTCATTAAAGATTAAGAATACTGAATAGAATATATTGCACCTGATAGTCATCGTTGTCTGTGAATGCAGCATGCGAGGCCTAGTCTTCCAGAGGATATATCCCCGGATCTTGCATTTATCGTGCAATCGTGTTGGGTTGAGGACCCCAACTTGAGGCCAAGCTTCAGTCAGATCATTCGCATGCTTAATGCCTATCTTTTCACGCTCAGACCACCCACGCCATCTGTTACAGAATCTGACACCAATGAGGCAGCCACAACAAGTAATGGGACCATGACCGAGTTCTCTGCTCGTGCAAGAGGAAAATTTGCTTTCCTTCGCCAACTCTTCACTGCAAAGAGGACCAAGAACTCGCAATGAGTGGGTAAATTTTGGATAATTTTCTTTTTGTTCCAATTCAAAGGAAGTTGGCATGTGATAGTAGGTATTTTACGATGATGATTAACCGAGTATGAAAATTTCGAAAAGAAATGATGTAAATGAGGAAGCTCATTTGGAAAATTAAAAAAACAAAAAAGAAGACACGCTCATGGTTTTGGGCTCTTTGTTTATATCAATTTTACTTCATTTCAAAACAGTGGTTATATTGCTCAATTAAGCAAAATTTATTTTCAGTTTTTGTATGAATAGTTAGTTGTCTGGTCAATTCACAGCTTCAACACTACTTATAAGGCGTTTCATAATCGAACGCAGTTGCTTATTAATTCCATTCATATTTAGGTTGAATGCTACAATGTCAGTCTGTATGCAAGTGTTGTGTTTCTTATTAAGAATTAATAAATTGTGTTCAAATTCTTAAATTTATTTTCTATGATCATTGGTTGTCACGTACGATTAAAACAAACACCTTATTGTCCCCATACTATGTTACAATTTCTTGAAAGTCAAATCTTGTAAAGTATTTTTAATATTTAAAATAGTGATTAATAGATATTAATTTTTGAATAAGCCATCGCTAAGACAATATAATCTTTGCCACTTCCTTTATCCAAAGATACCTTGGTTTTTGACAAATTAATTTTTGTATTTAACATAGTAAAAATGTGATAAAAATACAAAATTTGGACGGCTTGACCAGAGGAATTGAAAAATCAAAGTTTTGGTCTTCGTTTTTGAATGGAGTAAACGACCCGTTTGGAAGTTACTGTGTAAAATGGGACAAAGTTTCTCAAATCATGAACGTCGACGTACCAGCTCAACGTTAACAGAACAAGTGAATTTATGAATTCATAGTCATTGGATCTCACAATTTTATTTTTAAATAAAATACAAGGTAAAGATTGGATGAGTCAAAATATGGGGGTGGTGGGTGATAGGAAACAACTGAAAAAAAGGTAGCAATTGTTGTGTTAACCTAATTGGTTGGTGGAGGTAAAATTTGTGCCTTCATTTTTTTTTTGGCCCTTGGATCATAATAGAAAGCATATTAATTTGATTACGTTGTTGTTTACAATGGGTGAATTATCTGTAAAATCGATTTCATGTATTGTAAGTACTGTACGGGTAAAGATTGGATGGTTGAGTTGATGATAATTGTTATAAGATATAATATATTTGTGATAATAATTGTTGGTCGGAGGACAGTTCCTTTTTTTTTTCTTGTCATACATAATTGAATCATACGAACATTTTCCTAGATTATATCGATATATGTTTGTGGATTAAATTATTAATTTTTTATATATATACGATTTTTTGTATAATGTATCATGAGTATATTATGGTATGGTGAATTGATTGAAAAAATTATATTATTGTGACAAAGAAAAAATTATTTTCCTTATCATAAGAATCAGAATAATTTGATTATTCATAATACTTCATGTTTGTTTTTGTAAACAAAAAGAAAAAAAGAAAAAAGAAAAGTAAAATTTGAGAAATTCAGTTAGAACTTGGAAGGAGTTGATGTATTGCAACCAAACTCATGAATATAAATAAATATTTGATTGTTCATCAAATTCAGTACTCCTGGTTTCCCTCACTAAAGCTCAAACCATAATTCTTTTCTTGGTTGAGGGAGCCCATGTAAATATTTACCATCCAATTATTATTAGTTTTTTTAAAAAAAATATCTTAAAAATTGCCAAATTGGTTGATAAAATGACCAATATAGTCCAATTAATTTGTTTTTAATTTATAAAAATATCCTATCACTGTCAGCCGTTGACCAAGAAATCAAAAGTAAATTGATGAGTTTTCCTGCTTTGCATCTCCACCGTTAGATCACATCTAACAGTCGCTTCATCCTAAATCTAACGCAATTCAACTGTCAACGTTTTAGACAAACAAACATTTTTTTTTTTGAAATCGTAGTAGAATTTAAGTGGAGTTGGTAAAATTTCCGGATGTTCCAAACTCTTATAAAAAATATACTCCTTATATTCGAATACAAGACCTAAAGATCAGATACTATACCTCACACCATCAAGCCACTTCTCTTGGGGACTTATAATCATCTTGTCCATATGAGGATAATAAATACTTTATGGAGTATTGATATTTGTACAAAAGAGATAAAATGACCATAAATATGCCAAGTGTAAAACGGAAAATGATATTTGCACAAAAGGATAAAATGATGATAAATACCTTATGGAGTATTGATATAGTGATATTTATATACAATGAGTTCAAAATATTATCAATATTTTAGAATTTAAAAATATACTAATCACAAAGTAGGTAAATAATATTTGTATTAAATGGAAATAAAAGGATGGTAAAATCAATTATAAAATATTAATAATATTTGTATTAAATGGAAATAAAAGGATGGTAAAATCGATTATAAAATATTAATATCTTGTGATTAAGATATTTTAAAATTATAAATACTGATATTTTATAATTAAATTTTCATCTCCCCTCTCTACAAATATCAGTACTGAAAACGAAATATTTCTCTGTAAAAATTTAACGACTCAAGAGAGTCAATGCCTTAAGTTACCGAAACTAGAAGAGAGAGACTCATACACACAGTAGATAGATTTGATATTGCAAAGATTAGATAGATAATATTCCATTTGATTCAAGATCTGGAGGAGAATCAAAGCACGCAGTTGATGGTCACCTTGTCGTATTTCGTTCCTTATCTTGTTCAAAGATATAGTTTTGTTGTTGATGATGATGGTCAAGTATTTTAATAAACAAAGAACTGGGTTTTTGATTTAGAGGTGTTTAAGGAACTGGATCTTTTTTTTTTTTTTTTTTTTTGTTTTGACTTTTGCCTGAAGTTTCAAAATTTGGAAGATTTGATGGTGATGATCAGTTGCCCTACTTGAATTAAGAACTGGGTTTTTGAATTTGGGGTGTTTTGGAAACGTGGTCGGTTTTTGATTTGTGCAAAGGTTTGGAAAGTTTAAAGCTTTGAAGAAAAATGGGGGAAAATGCAGCAGCTTTGCATACAGCTGTAAACTCAGTGCAGGCTTTGGGGAGAGGTTTTGATGTGAATTTTGATACAAGGTTGTTGTATTGCAAAGGAGTCGGTGGGTCTAGAGTAGTTGAGGTTGATGAAGAACACAAGAAGGATCTGTTTTTGTATTCTGAAATTGTTGTCCCTAATGTTTCTAGGGATATTAAGAACTCTCAAGAGTCTATTGGAAGACAAAGCTCTGGGGTTTGTACTTTTCAAGAAGTAAGTTTGTTATTTTCTGCAATACAATATATATTTGGTTTTTTTGTTTCATGTGCTGTGTTTAGAGTTAGGTGTTTTGAGAATTGAGTTTCGGTTGGTGATGAAATGATGCCGAGCTTCAAATTTTTTTTAAAAAAAAATTATTTAGTTGTGTTGGAGGGAGGGTTGGTGATTAGAAGGAAAAATGGTAATTGGACTGGTGAGATTGATGTTGAGAGAGTGATTTACAAATGAGTAATTTGCAGTTTTCAAGTTTCGTGATGTTATAATCATCTTGTCCATCTGAGGATATATTTTTATTTTCTCCCTTTTTGTTTTTGTTCTTTGTTTTTTGGTGGTTCGCCCTAATTACTCTAGTTTAGTGTCCTGTATAAGTTGTCTCCTCTTATATTAATACTTCATCAGAAACTTTATTTCTGTTGGGGATTCATATTTGGAATATGTTGAATTGGTTGTCCCATGAGTCAAGCTCATGTTTCTAGGTCTGTTGTGGACTTGTGGTTATGAGAAAAAGGAAATAGGTTAGGTTAGATGCTTAAAGAATTCAGCTTGAGCCAACCAGCTTTGTTGGCAGGCACTTTGAGATTATAGCTTCATAGTAATCCAAAACTAATCTTTGTTTTTATTTGATATCTGAGGAAATTCAATGAGGGATGAGAAGTTTGTTGAGCGTACTGATAGGCATTCTGTGCACTGGTTTCACAATCTGACAATTGTTTGGCGGATGAGTTAGGTTGGTTCTGTGAAGTTTCTCTTTTTAGCTTGAGAGGAGTCAAATTACATGAATGGACATTGAACCAGAGTAACTGAGTTTGTTTTTTCACGAGAAGTGGCTTGGGCATGAACCGGTTTTATCCACCTCGAAACTTGGCTTGCCTGGTTGTGTGGGGACTGGGGAGGGTGGTGGGAGAGGGAGGACTTGCTCAATTCTGTTGGCATGGAGATGGAAATTTAAAGCAGACAGGAGTTGTATTTTTTGAATTTAAGTGTGTTAGGTAGCATAATTCAATTATTTATTGTTCATTTCATTCTAATATGTCTCTTGCAATCAATCACTGCAGATGGTAGAGTATTTTAATCAGAAGGCTAATCTCTCCGGAGGTTTTCCTCTCGGTAGTTTCAATGCCGCATTTAGCTTCACTGGTTCAAAGCATATTGATGCTGCAGCCACGAAGACATTAGCCATGGAAGGATTTTATATTTCACTTGCCAAACTTGAGCTTAAATCTCCATTAGTATTGCAGGAAAATGTAAAACGGGCTATCCCAGCATTTTGGGACCCTCCATCATTGACAAGGTATGGATGTTTGAACTCTGAATTATCAAGAGGACCATGTTGATATCATAACTTGTAGTTGTACCTAACTATTTTTTCTGTTGACAGTTTTATTGAAAATTTTGGGACTCACGTCATAACATCTGTCACTATTGGTGGTAAAGATGTGATATATGTTAAACAACATCAGTCATCACCTTTGTCAACCGTGGATATTAAAAACTATGTTCAGGATGTTGGAAATCAGAGGTTCTCTGACAAAGAGAGTCTTACAACTTCAGGTCAATTGAAATTGAAGGATAAGGCTAGTTCCCGAAATTTACTTTATATTGGGTCTTCCTTCCATATAATTCTGTGACTTCTTAATCCCCAGGGACTTACTAAATGTAACTTTTGAGTTTGCAGGGTCTTGATCCTGGCTTATTCAACAGCCAAGGAATATACCCTCAACCTACAAGTGCACCATATCTTACTGGGAAAGAAGTATGCTGGCTGACTTGTATTATTCTCAGTATTTCATTTCACTTTATATGCTAGTGATATTTTTGCTCTTTAAAGATCTGTTTATTAGTTCTTCTATGGTGGTTTCAATTTGTTATTTACATTGCCGTGAAGTTTTGAACTGTGAACTTTCTGGAACTCTCATTGGTGCAGGATGTTACAGTCATTTTCCGGAGGAGGGGAGGCGATGATCTGGAACAAAACCATAGTCAATGGGTAAGAACTGTCCGTTCCTCTCCGGATATCATTGAGATGACTTTCATCCCTATCACTGCTCTCCTCGATGGGATAGCTGGAAAGGAGCATCTGACTCGTGCTATTGGTCTCTATCTTGAATGTAAGACAGTTGAAACTTTAAAATTGAATGCCTCAGTCTTGGCCTCCTCACGTGCTTAGTTAACAATAGTAAAGCTGTTCCTAACTGTGAGCTTCAAAAACATATCTGGACAGACAAGCCTCAGATTGAAGAGCTAAGATATTTCCTGGAGTTTCAGATTCCTCGGGTATGGGCTCCTGTGCAAAACAAGATTCCTGGCCAACAAAGAAAGGAACCCATTTGCCCATCCTTGCAATTCAGTGTGATGGGGCCAAAGCTTTACATCAGCCATGAGCAGGTAAAATTTATTGGCTTAGAGTGTATGATGTCAGGTAGTATTTAATTGTTTCAAGGAAACGGAATCATGTCGTTGCACTTGATACAGCAATCAGAATTTGTGGCAGGTGTTTTACCATCTTCTATATGATTACCTTTTTTTTTTATCAAATAATTTGTGGACTTTGACCATTTGAAATTTCCAATGAATTGAATTATCTCCATGACTAATAATTTAAAATATCCATATTTCATTTATTTACTGAAAAGCAGGCCAATGTTTTCAATAGAGTTTTGCTTTTTAACCTTGGATTTATGTAAATGCAGATATCAGTTGGTCGTAAACCTGTTACAGGCTTGCGATTATGTCTGGAAGGCACGAAGCAAAATCGACTAAGTATTCATCTCCAACACTTGGCATCTCTTCCGAAGATTTTACTTCCATACTGGGACACTCATGTGGCAATAGGTGCACCCAAGTGGCAGGGGCCTGAGGAGCAGGACAGTCGATGGTTTGAGCCAGTAAAGTGGAAGAACTTTTCTCATGTGAGCACTGCACCAATTGAGAACTCTGAAACCTTTATTGGTGACCTCTCTGGCATCTACATAGTCACTGGAGCTCAACTCGGAGTATGGGATTTCGGTTCAAAAATGTCTTGTACATGAAGCTTTTGTATTCTCGGCTACCAGGTTGCACCATACGAAGATCCTTATGGGACCATTCCCCAGATGATAAATCTAAAAAAGTTGCTACTGTAGGATCCGCCAACTCTGGTGACTCTAGTACAGGTTCAAGAGAAAGCATTGCGGGCAACAAAGTGGTGAAGTTAATTGACATGTCTGAGATGACCAAAGGTCCAGAAGATCCTCCAGGTCATTGGTTGGTCACTGGCGGAAAACTTGGGGTGGAGAAAGGCAAAATTGTTTTGAGAGTAAAATACTCTTTGCTGAACTATTGAGTGTGGTAAGATAGTTTTTTGAATGCTAATGTGCAGTAAAAATGAGGTTGGTGTTTTAGATGCATAAAGATTTTGTGTTCATCATGCTTGTAAACAGTCCCAATTTTGATGAACCGAGTTGCGATGTGTAATGTAGGTAGCTTTGAAGTTTGAACATACACTCTGTTAAAACAAAACAAATTTTGTGAATTTGAAGAAATGTCAGTTTCTTCTTAATTATGAAGGCATTCAGAGATCGACCCCAAAATGAATGTTTATAAATTGATCCAAAAAGGGGATTTGCTTCTTCCTGTGTGTATCATTTACACCTGCATATACAAGTACTTACTTGAAATATGGTTAGAGTTGACGGTGTAGAACTTTATAAGAGTGGTGATGAAATAATGAAAAGGGCTCTGTATATGATATAATGGCCATTCTTTTTATTTTCTTTTTGTTTTTTTTTTTTTTGTTTTTGTTTTTTTTCCGGAAACATTGGAAATCCAATCGTGAAATCATCCAATACTAGTTTAAACGGAGTATGATAAAACCACCGGCTGTTCCGAGCTCTTACAAGAAGTGCACTCTCTAGATTCGAATATAGATCTTGAACAATCAAATCTTAAATCTTATGCCACCAAGCCAGAGTGTTAGTTTCATTTTTGTTGGCAATGTTCATGACAAAACATGTATTTGGACAACATCATATGGAGATATCAGAACGATGTTCACTCTTTTGAATATTCCAGAATATTTAGAGCCCCAATTGATATGAGGTCAGTTGCATTGGAAAGTAGACTCGAAGACGGTCGCATACATATAAAGAATGCATGATTTGGCAAATGGACGATAAAGTTACAAGCGTTTTAAGTTGCACCTGAAAATCAGTCTGCGACCTACGTTCGAGTTGCGTTCGAACGTTTCGAGGCAGAAATTTTGCGTTTGAGTTGCGTTTGAAGTGAGTTCGAACGCCCGTGCGTAAGTAGGATATTTTGGACACGTTTTAAAACCAAAATAACACTAGGAAACATTTTCCTTTGCCCTACCTATATAAACAAACATTGAGTCAACTTCACAAGAGTTGAAAACATATTATCTTGAGCCTAAACATATTCTTAATTTTCAATCTTCTTTTTCTCACCTTGAAGACTTATTTGATTTTCTTGTCTTCTTTGTTTGTGGTGAGATTGATCTTTGTTAAACCATCAACACATAAAAACCTAATTTCCTAAACCTTCAGAGTTCTCAAGGAGGAAGATTGGTAGTCGGAGTTCCGGCGTGCTTGCAGAGTTGATCTGCTCATAGACTTCAGAGGTTCTGAAGAAACCATAGGGTACGGGCTCGGGGAGTTATTCGAGTTCTTGTAGTATAGAGGTACTAGAGTCGGTGAAGTTGCCACCATAAGTCTTTTACCATCATTGTAAGTTTTTATCTTTATAGTGGATTTGGGCTGGTAGCCGATATACCCGGAGTGAGTTTTTACTCGCACGAGTTTTCTACTTCGTCGCCAAAATAACTTGTGTTGATTTTGTGTGGTTGATATTTATTTTATGCATTATTATTTATTGCCTGAATATTTTGCTTTGATCTATAATTGCGTAGACATAAAGTCGGGTGGTTGTTAATTTGATTAATCTATAGACACATTAATTATGATTTGTCTTAATTAATTATGATAAATTCTGCATAAGGTCAGAACCTTAGATAATTACGAACTTTCACAGAGAATTCTAATGACTATTCTTTCATAAGCAAAAAAGATTACATGTCAAAAGGGAATTGAGCAGGTGAATTAAAGTTGTACTTATCAAGGGATAGTCCAACATGATTACTTATCATAAATTATTAAACAAAACCATTTTCACATATAAAAGCCTAGCGGGTGCCCATTTGTCACCTCTGCATAAACCCTTCCTTTACATTAACAAGATGGAAAACATTTCTAGAATTGACCTCCTTCAAATGTTTGACCAAATTTCCAATTAGCAGGCACAACATTGTAGCTAGTGACAGTTCGGCCATCACTGGTGGTGGTAACCTGAAATGAGAGGCTCTGGCTATCCAAGAAAGAATTACTCTGCCAATTTTGCCCCCAATTTCTTGACATTGCTTGCCACCCTGTTTCAGATCCCTTGATCAACACAGCCTTCACATCACCAGTCCCGCCTACATTTGTTATCAGAACCAAGTTGAAGTATGAATTGCCATTGCCATTGACAGTGAATCTTATGCCTCCTTTCTTCACACATGGCACCCTGCAGCAACCAAAACAAAAGAAAAAGAACTAGATCTAAGCATTTCAATGGCAATGCAAATTATGGAGATAAAACGTTACTGGCTTAAGCTTTTAGGTCAAGTGATACAAAATTACCTTCTAAAGAGGACAGGAACGATTCCAGCTCGATATTGTGCAATTTGCAAGAAAGCAGGCTGAGCCAAGTCAAAATGTTGGAGAGGAGGATTGCACCAGCCGCCATTGTCATTTGACAAATCATAATTAGGATGACAAAAGTTGGTGGCAGTCACAGTGATGGTACCGGGGAGGCACCATTGTGAATCATTGATGCAGCGTATCTCATAGCATGCACCGCAGCTCAAGCCATTTTTGAACAGAGCCGTGCTTAGAGCTGCAGTGTTTATGCCATAACCTTGGCCGTACAAGTTTCCATATCCACAAGCACCCCCTAGAATATTAAAAGAAAAAAAAATGAAAATTCAAGATATAATTAAACATATACGGGTAAAAAAAAAATGAATGGAAAATGAAAATGCGAATTAACAAGTTACCCATTGTGCCTGAAGCATCGCTGCCACCATAAAATGTGGCATGTGCAATTTGCCACCCACCATAGTCTCCATTAATAACAGGAGGAACACATAAGCTGAAGAGAAACAAAATAAGAGAGAGAAAAAATTTCATTGCAGAATTGCCCATTAAATGTTTGCTTCTACTTCTGTTGGTTAAGAGTAAGCTTGAGGGACAAGGTGATGAAGAATCTGGAGCTCTTTACACAGAGAGAGAGAGAGATCATAACAGAAGTAATTTAATTAAGGGTGGTGGGTTTGTACATGAGAGAGCGGTTATCACGTTAGTGCCGACCAAACTGCCCGACATAAATTATTTATTTTGTCTTACAATATTCAAAAGGCATGCATCATCAAAGCTTTAAAGTACATGCATACGTTTTTTTTTTTTTTTTTTTTTTTTTTTTTTGGAAACAATGGAAACTCCGCCACCAAACCACTCATTTTGGGCCGCGGCGCAGGTAAAACCACCGGCTGTCCTAGGCTCTTATAAGAAGTGCACCCCCTGGATTCAAAGGTAAATGACTATTTTATCACATGATGTGTAAAATCGAAATTTATCCAAAAAAATCGGTTCCTTATATTTTAGAATCGAAACTTACCCAATAAAATAAAGCATCCTATTTATCGGTTCCTAATCAGTTCTGTGTTTCCCTACTTTAGGTGTAGTACTATTCATTTATTGACGATTTAGGTCAGAATTTTACTTTAAATTGAGAGCTTATTTGACCGCTCAAAAACATCTCAAAAAACATAAAGCTTCAAATGAAGAAACATTTGTGAGTGTAGAGGAATTGAAGTTCTTGTAAAGTTTTTAAACACTTGTAATTCTATTATTGTAATAATAGATTCAGTTTTTCCTCATAAACATTATTCAATGATCAAAGAATCACAACACTAATCAGATTCTATTTACATACATTAATTAACAGGAATAAAAGCAAAACGCAATAAAAAGAACAATAAACACATGAATTAAACTGTGATTAGCGATTAAGGTAAATAAATAGCAAACCCTATAGGCTAGAGCTCGAACCAGTAATTGAGATAAGCTAATGACTTCAACAGAGAGACAAATACTGAAACAAAAATTGTATTTTAATTTGGGAATTTAGATTATGATTGGAGAAGAAAAGTAAAAAAGTAAATAAATAATTATTTATTAATGAAATTGAGTAGTATTTAAATTTATTTTGGAGTCCAGTGACTAAAAACTTGTTTTACTTGTATAGTTTATTCATGTTTGCATAATTGTATATTAAAATAATTTTAAAAATTTTCTTATTTTCAAAAAAAAAAGTAAAAACATTTATTGGGCTCACAAGGGACTGCCTCTCCTGGGCCTAAGGTACCACCACCTATGATGCCAACTGAAATGGCATTTAATGTGCCTAATTTTTTTTGATATAACAAAGATATAGAAAATATGATATTATCAATAAATTAATATATGATATGTATTATTTAATATATACTTTTAAAGTTATTTTTTAATATTTTAGGCACGCGTGGTAATGAATTATTGGATTATTGCACGGATGATATGGTACCACTGTTGTGTTATAGATTTTCTCCTCATTTAGGGATGGTAAATTCCATAGAAAATGGGATATGATAAGGCTTAACAACAAAATTTCGAGTCTAACTATAAATATTAAAATAATTTTTAAATTATAAATATATATATTTATTAACTAAATTTTTAAGGCCAGTAAACATTTAAAATTTATATTTTTAAGTATTAAAAAAAAATTAAAAATAATTTTTTCTTAAAAAATAATAAAAAGTTCATTCTTCTAAAAGTCACGTGGAAAACGGGTTAAGGTCAGCAAGAAAAGCCCGGACCGACTATAAATATTAAAATTAATTTTTAATTAATTAAATAAATCAATTTTAATTTTAAATATAAACATTTATAACTAAAATTTTAAGCCATAATCTAAAGACTAAAAGACCTCTAAAAATATGTAATTTTTGTCTTTTTCCAAAAAAATAATAAAAAATGTATTCTTCTAAAAGTCTGACTCGGCTCCGCCTGGTAAATTGCTCCCTATTCTCATTCATTGAATAGTAAAATTAGGACATTAATCATTAATTAAGAATGGGTGTGAGACTACTTTTATTTTAATTTTTTTACTTAAATCTAGACCATTGTTTTCATCACACGATGAATGAATTGATATAATTAAATGTTATTTTGACTTTATTTGTTTACATATCATTGGATTGACTTAAATAAATGATTTGATTTTAATTTTCAGATTTAAGTTAAAAAATTAAGTTGAAATAGCCTTCCAATCAGAGACCACAATAAGGAAATATCTACCGTGACATCAAGTGTCCATGATAAAAATAAGAGGTTAAAAAATATATTTAATTATTGTAATATCATGTCAGAGGCAGGAAGTTATCGACATGAGATATGAATAACCCATCTTCTTGAGCTTCAAAATTAACGAAAAATGAATATGACACACCCTAAATATTAGATAACCTGAAACGCAGTCCAGCACCAAAACGACATATAATGAACCTCATATATGCAAAAATGACATCTGGTCCACCCAAGACATATCAATTATCAACATCAATACTCATGGACTTCGTGCTCACAATTACGCGTGCAAATCAAAACTTTTATTCATATACATTTAACTACATATATTGCAAGATCCAAACATAAACAAAACAAATAGACTTTTATACATATAAATATTCCACATGACTCTAGAATGAGTGACTGCAACTTGAGTGATTCATCATCTCGAGCATAAATATCCAAAGCTTGATGGCTGACTGATCTGGTTGCCAACTTGCAAAACTAGCAAACTATTGTGGTATGAATTATAAAACTCAGTAAGTAACCACTGTAGACGCTGGTTTTCGCCCGAGGTCCACAATCGAGAATTTGTAGTTAGGGGCGCTAGCGATCCTGCACAACAAAGGTGTAGAGTGAGCGTGAGTACTGCCCACCGGTGTGGTGGGTGCCGGGGGCACTCCGACGCCCAAGTCAGTAAATGAACAAAGGTAATAACAGATGGAAGGTCAAGATTAGATGCTACCTTGAACTCCGTTGAATGCCGTGAGGGCGGTCAGTGGCAGGAGTCCCGAGCTTGAGAATGTCTCAAAGCTCTCAGTAGGAGAGTTGGAAGTTCCATATATATCCATGGTATAGTAATGTGTGCCTTTATTGATTGTCTTTTGATTATTTGCCCGTTAGAACATGGTAACAGTCAACTTAATGAAGTACCATTACTGCTTGCAGGTTGGAACGGATGGATTGTGGGTGGCATTATTGAGCCTGGGCGTTACGTGGCTCCTCATTGGGCTTGGGCTTATGAATCTCTAGGCCATTATTCACTTTAATCATTGGGCTTCCTTCTGAGGTTGAAACTTGGGCCCGGAGTAAAAGGACAAAATTGCCCTTGGCCCAAATTTGGCCCGTACAACCACACATGTACTATAAAAGTAAGAATAGTTTGAAGATAATACATATATAGAACATTTATGCACACATTCAAGTTACATATACATATTCAGAATCGTACCTTGCGCATGTTTTCAGGTTTTCTTTATGTTGACGGCTAATTTTGGTCTCAAGGCAATACGAGAATATTGCTCCCGAGGTAATCCTCATTCAATAGTGAATTTGTTTGGTTGTGGGAGAAACCAAAAGCAAACTTAACAGAAGATAGATAATGCGCCAATCAACAAGGAGATTTAACGTGGTTCGGTGGATTTGGATCTAACCTACGTCCACGGACACAAACAGAACGATACTTTTATTATTGAGATATGCTTCTCTGATATCTCTTGAGTTTACAAGTCTGATCTTGATGATTCTCATGATCTTTTACACACACTCTACCCTCCTATTTATAATAACAGAGAAATCAGATTCCTTTTAGCATAAGGATTCCCAGTTGAAACAATCTCTTTTTCCTATGAGGATTCCTAATTCGAAACTGACTTCACTTTATTTATCATATCAGGACAATGACTTATCAGTTTCCGTGTGAAAGTAGGATAATTTTATCCATTTTCCCCGTAGAAATAGGATGTCTTATCTTCTGGGCATGCTTCGCCATCTGGTCGGTCTTAGACATGGTCGGTCATCATGGGTTTCTGAGCTGAGACTGCTGTCGCCGAACTGATAGTGCCCGGTCACCTGGTCTAAAGTGCTCGGTCACTAACCGTAAAGTTCCCGGCCCCTTACTGTTGACTCTTTAGTGGTCGGATCGGCATTAATAATCTTGACTGAGAAGTGAATTACCTTTTTTACCCATGTCGTGCTGCTTAAATAACAGTGCCTGAAAACACCATCAACATCTGTCCCCTAGTTCTCGGTTCCAACGAGTATGCAAGTTGGTGCCAGGAACTATATAAAGATAGTGTGCTGATTGCCTTGCTGGTGGTCGCTCCAGAAATCACAGAGAAAAATGCCTTGGCTGCAAATCTAGTCATTCCTGCCATCCTCATGTGCTCAATCAACGAGGATCCCGATATCTACCTGTGGAAAACAAATTCTTTGCCCTTATGCTGATGACGATCGACTCGGTGTGACGTAACCCGATCCAGAGCTGAGAAGAATATTTGGCTCTGGGGGAATGCCACCTCCCCAGACCAATAGAGGGCCGACCATGGGGGAGATGCTCCGATCCCACGCCGATGATAAGTCTATCGGTGGGACGTATCCCGACCCCGAGCTGAGGAAAGACTTGGCTCTGGGGGAATATTACATCCCCAGTCCAAAGAAGCCGACTTGGTGGGACGTAACCCGACCCCGAGCTGAAAAAAGAACTTGGCTATAGGGGAATATTACATCCCCAATCCAAAGAAACCGACTCGGTGGGACGTAACCCGACCCCGAGCTGAAACAAACATAGATCTTGGCGGTACAAGAGCGGACCCGAGCTGGAAAGAAACATCGGTCTCGGCGGTACAAGAGCAGACCCGAGCCGAAAAGAAACATCGGTCTCGGCGGTACAAGAGCAGACCCGAGCCGGAAAGAAAAATCTGACCTCGGCGGAACGAATCCAACCCGAGCCGTTTAACCAAGTAGCCTCGGCGGAACGAATCCAGCCCCGAGCCGATTAATCAAGTGGCTTCGACGGAACGAATACAGCCCCGACCCGATTAATCAAGTGGCCTCGGCGGAACGAATCCAGCCCCGAGCCGATTAATCAAGTGGGACTTATTCAGAAGGGAAGTGAATAAAACCTTTTGAAGTCCCTACCGAGTCTGGCATGGGCGTCCCTTATCAGACCGGTGAAAAATAAAAATAAAACTCTGAAAAATAAAATTAAATGGCGGGGGCGACTTAGCGCTTATCCCAAAACAAAACGTTTCGCAAGTATAAACAACAACACAGATGCCTCAAAACAGCGTCCTGTCCGAGGTCTCCAAAACAAAATTCTGAATCTTTCAATTCAGAGTCCCGACGAACCAGAATTTGGATCAGAGATCGTTTAGAATGGTAAATGCACATCCTCTATAATTCAGGTCTCCATGGAGCCTGTGTATCGTTCAAGGGCTCCTCCTTACAACGCTAGAGCAATCATACGTTACGGGGGCACAATCCCTCCCTAGGCTATACTTTTATTGGATCCGAGTGATCAGGTAGGTGGGGATCAGAGAGTGTCCGAGACACTAAGGGCATATTCCTCATTGTGTTCGGTAACATTGGAGTAAGCAAACGCCACGAGGGTATCATCCCTCCCCGTGCTATACTTCTCTTGGATCCGAGTGATCAGGTAGGTGGAGATCAGAGAGTGTCCGAGACACTAAGGGCATATTCCTCATTGTGTTCGGTAACACTGGAGCAAGCAAACGCCACGGGGTATCATCCTTCCCCGTGCTATGCTTCTCGCGGATCCATTAATCAGGTAGGTGGAATATATACAGGCACATTCTCTGCTCCGTCATTCACCTTCAAGTGGAGTGAGTCGCATCCTTTTTGCGGCTTGCTGTTCATATGGCTCTGTCTCACTATTATCCCCACTAACTTGAACGTCATAACCTACAACTGCTCTGTTTTCTATCGCATCAGCATCTTGAGGCGGCAACCTTTGTTCAACCACATTTGCGTCCAGTGGCAAGAACGTGGTCGGATCTTCATGATGTGGGAATGTCTATATTATCATTGCTGTCATGCAGTATTTGATTAGGCTCTCTGTCATGCAGTATTTGATTAGGCTCTTCAGGACCTTCCACAGCCAATGCCTGCAGCATCTCACTAGGGACAGAAGCTGGGCCTTCTGTCAAACACCCAATGTCCATTGAGAGAGATCTGAGATGGTATGTTTTCACTTCAGGGATGCGTCCGACATCCTCCATATGGGGCCCATGTTCAATTATCCCTACTTCATCCGAGTCATTGGTAGCACATATTGATGGTGCTGAAGAGTCATCCTACTCCCCCCGATTTCTGGGTTCCATGAAGCCTCAGCTCCAAAATCTCTAGCTGGAAATGAAATGCTACCAGCTTGATGTGTGAGTTCGGCTATTTGATGGAAACCACATCCATTCCCTCCAGATGTCAAATATACATATTCCTCAGCTGTTTCTATGTCATCCTCTCTTATCGATACAACACCGTTAAGATGGTAATAAGAAGATGGCTCGCTAAAAGATTGATAGACAAGTAATGAACCTGCAGTAACTCCTGGTTCAAGAAGGTCCTTGAGAACCAAGCCAGAGTCATTAACATACTGCAAATTCCTCATAGGAGTTGCTCATAATAGAGTGATTTCAATGCCCTGTCTAGCTTGGGAATTTGATAAATTTCCATGCTGAGCTGTTGCGGCGCTGCATTTCTCTGATACGAACAGGTGGAAACCAACCCACATTAAGAAAGCTATATAATTTCTTCAACTTTAGTGGGCTGAAACACACAGGAGCTTCAGCCAGAAAGAGCTCCAGATAGTGGAGCAAGAACAGGCCGCAATCAAATGAATTTTCCTGATGTGGAAGCTCAAGTGGGATAAACCGCAAATTCAAGAACTTTGAAGAAACATCTTCTGATGTGTCCTTGTGTCTCTCTTTCCATTCTCCCCGTGGGTAACTTTGAACAAGTTTTCTTAGACCTGCATGAGTTCCTTTGATAGAATCCATATGTAGTATACACGGCACATTCTCCAACTTTTTCAAGTCTTCAACTTTAAGTGCAGCCACATCACTAGGATGACATATGACTATAAAACTCCAGTGAAGATTGTAGTTTACAGGAATGAAAATGTAATCTTTTCCAAAGATATCCACCTTCCTTGTCCACTTGCGAACACGAAGAAATGCAGTCTTGCCATCAGAAATACTGGATGGATCTTTGTCTAAATCAGCAAGCTTCCGAAAGAAAAAATTGTTAAAAAATAAAATAAAATATATGCTTTTCTTCGACTTGTATTTGATTCCTCAAATACTTTATGTAAAAGTCAATGATTGTGTCATTGATGAATGTATCTGGTTGTAAGAGATTAACGTCTCTCTTGCTAATAGAAACAACATCTGCATCCCCTTCTGGATAGACAATATCTTCAAATGGCTCATCAAAATTGGGAAAATAATGCCTCTGTCCAAATGAACTGTCTCCATCCATTTCCACAGGATTATCATGATCAACGCCCCATAAAGTATTGTATCTAGTGTCCCCAAGGGGTGTGGCTTGGTGGTGAAGGGTCCAGGATCTCACCTTGAGGTTATGGGTTCGAATCCAGGGGGTGCACTTCTTGTAAGAGCCTGGGACAGCCGGTGGTTTTACCTACGCCGCGGCCCAGAATGGGTGGTTTGGTGACGGGGTTTCCATCGTTTCAAAAAAAAAAAAAAAAAAAAAAAAAAAAAAAAGTATTGTATCTAGCATTTAAAGAGGTAATTTTTTCCAATTTCTCAGACCAGTTGGAATCATAAAATGCAAACTTGAACTCATCAATCGTTGAGGTTCCACATACATCATCATCTTGTATGACATCATTCGATAACACATGAAGCTTAACTTCAACTGATCCAAACCTTTGGAGCCACTGAAACTTGATATCAATAATATCATCAATTCCCTTTTCAAAAGTAAAGAATCCTTGAATTCCACATGCAGTTGAATATAACCACGTGCCCCGAACAAAACTTATTGCGATATAAAACATAATCAGGAGATACAACAACCGTCATGTTTAAGTCATCCACTTCCGAATAATCAACCCACTGATCTGACACGTGACCATTCAAAGAAATATTGTTCAGTGCAGTATCAGAACCAGGACTTGAAGCAGAACCCTCATTCATACTCCCATCAGCATCAGAATTATCATCAACCAGCTCATTATCGCCCGGATGATTCAAATTACCACAGTGCAGCTGGCTTTCCCCAAGCAACAGACCCTTTGCACACAAATCTCTAGATGCCAGCTCAGAAATGCACCTTCCAAGTCCACAATTATCTTTTTCCATGTTAAGGTTTTGTTCACAACTTCATGTATTCAATTCAAGAGCTCCTATAGCATTCCATTCTCCACCTGTTTTCATCAACACATACGGATGTTCATCATCACAACTACGACCACAGTCAAATGCATCAGCATTAGCATAAAGCACATTGCCGAATCCTTTTCTCTGAACATTTGTTTCTTCTGAAACGCATTCGAGAAGCTCGCGCTTTAAACCATATGAATCGTCGTTATTAGGGTTTTTGACTTTCTCTAAGATTTTACCATCCTCGTATTCAGGGAGCTCATCATTTTCTTTGAAATCGAAGACATTGAGTTCGTTCTTCATCGCGTGGAAAAAAGTAACATGCAGATCGAGTCAACAACTCAGTGAGTCAACGGCGATTCAATGAGTTTTGACGATCGATTGTAAAATTTCCTTTTGTTGGATTTCGACGGGAAAAAAAAAAGAGGAGCTGATTCACAGAATGGGTTAGTTAAGTAAAAAATTATTTTTGGGTAAAGTACGCTGAGTCCCCAATGACAGGTGATTTCCTTATATTTTCCTCCATTTTCTCCATCCATTATGTTGTTGAACTCCCCGATGACTGATGATTTCCACCTTCTACCATAGTCTTAATACGCGAGCTGCTTTTTATTGGATTCCCCACAGACGGCGCCAACTGTTGACGGCTGATTTTGATCTCAGGGCAATACGGGAATATTGCTCCCTCGGTAATCCTCCTTCAATAGTGAATTTGTTTGGTTGTGGGAGAAACCAAAAGCAAACTTAGCAGAAGATAAATAATGCGCCAATCAACAAGGAGATTTAACGTGGTTCGGAGGATTTGGATCCAACCTACGTCCACGGACACAAACAGAACGATAATTTTATTATTGAGATATGCTTCTCTGGTATCTATTGAGTTTACAAGTATGATCTTGATGATTCTCATGATCTTTTACACACACTCTACCCTCATATTTATAATAACAGAGAAATCAGATTCCTTCTAGCATAAGGATTCCCAGTTGAAACAATCTCTTTTTCCTATGAGGATTCCTAATTCGAAACTGACTTCACTTTATTTATCCTATCAGGACACTGGTTATCAGTTTCAGTGTGAAAGTAGGATAATTTTATCCATTTTCCCTGTAGAAATAGGATGTCTTATCTTCTGGGCATGCTTCGCCATCTGGTCGGTCTTAGACATGGTCGGTCATCATTAGCTTCTGAGCTGAGAATGCCATCGCCGAACTGATAGTGCCCGGTCACCTGGTCTAAAGTGCTCGATCACTAACCGTAAAGTTCCCGGCCCCTTACTGTTGACTCTTTAGTGGTCGGGTCGGCATTAATAATCTTGACTGAGAAGTGAATTACCTTTTTTACCCTTGTCGTGCTGCTTAAATAACATAGTGACTGAAAACACCATCAACACTTTATAGAAAACGTATCATAATCGACAAAACATCCAAACAAAAATATACCAAAATACATATAAACATGTCAAAGACGAACGAGAGAACAACCCAAACATACTTGCACAACCTTACATGTGAAAACTGACCAAGTTATACTACTTTATGAAATCATACACATAATATATAACAGAAAAAATACATAAACTTCCATAACATATACGAATTTAGGATGTAGCTTGTACAAAATCTCAAATCCTATACATAACAATCGTACACACACAACTTTAGAAAACTTACTTGTACTCATACATACACACACAACTTTAGAAAACTTACTTATACTCATACGTATATGAAAAACATTAGAGTTTTCATCAATCCCTTCCACATACAAGCCTATGAGAAATTCATACAAATCTAAGATCTTAACTCAACTCGGACATATAGATCATTGTAATTTTGCGGAATTCCCAAATAATTAAAACAAACTTTCGGATCTTCCCGAAACACTCAATTTAAGTCCGATTTTAACGATTTCAGTTTTACTTTAAAACGTCTTATACTACAAATCCATAACATTAAATTCACTTTCCAAACTCGAAAATTCCCCGAAAAGTCCGTTACAAACAGATCTGAGACCTTTCAGACCTACCATGTTCCTCCCAAAATAAGTCAAATACTTCTAATACATCATAATATATCATTTCAGGATAATTAGACAACTTAAATCCTCGAGTTACGTGTTTTCGAAAAATCTTTTGCAAAGCTTCCGATAACGTTACCGAATGATCCTTAACCCTCCAAAACTTTCTGAAACCATCTAAAAATTATCATAATTAACTCATATCTATCATTACATTCATCAAAGCACAGACATGCTCGAAATCTAATTTTACCAGAACTCATTAATCCTACATGATCGATCTAATTCATTCTGATTTCACCCAGATTATACCAATGGCAAAAATTTGATACATTTTAACTTATCCAATTCAATACAAGTCAATACATTATTCTACACAACACTACTGGAAGCATCCAAATACAACATGCTAAACTTGGAAATATCGAATTTTTTATCGGGAGGTCTTACCGAAATTTTGAGGGTATTAGCAATCTCCCTACGCTCCCACGAACATGTAATAATCGACAGAATTCGAATCGGAGCTACTATTCAAATGTGTTTCCCTATTTCTCGAATGCTCTTCTCTCGTTTTGCATGAAATCAAGCACCTATCGAAAAATAGACTCCACAACCTTGTAGTACTCTCCAAATGCTTCGATTTGGCGGGTGTCTCGACACGTGAATCGAAACAATGAGCCAGGATCGGGAAAAATAAGCCGCATATTTCTCTCTCTCTCTCCATGGAATTCGGGGTTCGGGGGGTTGCAGCTGGCCACCAACGACGGACGCCGGTGGATGGTGCCGGGACCATCAAGCCGGCCATAGGTGGCCGGTCGTTGTGTGTTCCCCTTCTCTGAACATGAAAAATGGGGGTCGGGTAGTTCATATAGTAAAAGTTCGATCCTTTTATAATTTTAGAACTTATGGGTATTTATAGGAAATTTTCTAAAAATTACAAACTGACCCTCACGAATTTGCAATTTGGGCTTTGACAATGTACTCCTTGGGAAATTCTTATTTTTGAGACCATTCTGATACAATTTTCGAAAAGTGTTCAACATAAAAGTTGTTCGTATCGGAAAAATGAGTCAAATGGTTCAAGAGCTACCTTAGTCGGAGTTCATTTGCTAATTCTATAACTGAATCAGTAACATTCTCCGCATAAAATAATATATTTAAATCGCGTAATCGATCCTTTGAAGTTTCACGATTTTCAATTCAATGAAACTTCAATTCAAGACATTCTGATGCATATTTTTCGATGCTTAAATTCTTATTTCATCCATCATCGTCTCGTTCCGAGTCTTAAATTCAATCCAAAATAAATCATTCGAACTGTTTTGAAATTCTAATATTACAATTACCTTTTAAAAAAACCACAAGAAAAATATGTTCCAATTGCAAATTTAATTACTGAAGGCATTCCATTAGGGATGCAAGGGAAAAAGGGGACGGATCGACACGCCTTCGATTTTTTCTCACAATCTTCAAATATTACGATCCATTTTTATAATTATTGCAGGGATAGAGATGAGAATCCCCAAATGACCTTGAATCCCGAATAAAAATAATTGTATCTTTAAAAAACTAAATTATTTAAAAATATATTTTGTTAAACTATGACATTTTCTAAAACAATCAAACATACATATCCTTACAAAAATCGATGAGACCATATATATAAATTTTTTACATAAATCCAAAATGTAGGAGATTGAAGTTCGTGATTTACTATCTTTATGCATGGTTTATAACTAAATAAATTGATCGATCTCTCAATTAGAAAGTTATATATGTGTACTCTTGTATATGTTATATATATTAATATTTTTTTTTTTTCATTTAAATATTTTTACGATCTATAATTTTTATATTTTTATAATATTAAGAAGTTTGGATATATATTATCTAATAATATTTTTAATATAAATATAAATTAGTAGATGATTTAAAAGATTATAAAAATAAATAGTTAAAATTTAATAAATAATGAAAATGAACTCTGATTTTACCTGATTCTCGTCCATTCTTTAAATAAAAATAAATTAAAAATGTTTCTTATCTCTTCGGGAATTGCCTCTCTCCCTCCTACATTTATCCACAAAGATAGCTGGGGTCCACGACATTTGTCTCCAAAACAAAATAATTTTTTCTTCTAACTTTCAAAATTTGATTTTATTACAAGCGATCATCACTTTCGATCAAAATTTTTGTAAACACGTCTTTTCAAGAAAGAACCTAGCCTCTCTATATTCTTAAAATGTTCACTTTTCAAATATATGTAATTGGTAGGTCTCTTCATCTTCATTTATAATTTCAATGAAAGCATTTAATTTACTCAACCATAATCACAACCTGAAAATGAAAGCATTTAAATCAAAATCAACCGCAAGCAAACACCCTATTGAATCAATGTAAGAGGAACTCTTTAGTGCTTCCCAATATCACATCACAAACATGCATATGATGCTCTCATCCAATCAATGAATCATATCCCACTGCAACATTCACATTCACATCACCAAAATTTTACAATATAATACCAGACCCCAGTTACCATAATACTCACAAAGGAAAAAAAAAAAGATTCAAAAGCTTTCTTGTCACGTAAAATTATCATTCATATAGTAATATGGCTCTAATTAAGCTGGCTTGTATAGTGCTGCTAATGTGCATGGTGATGGGTGCGCCCATTGCAGAAGCTGGCATCAATGTGGCCAAGTGACACGCTCTCTTTCATCGTGCATAGCATATTTGATAGGTGGTGGCGCTGTGCCGCAGGCTTGCTGCAGCGGAGTTAAGAGTCTTTAATGCCGCAGCACACACAACACCCGACCGCCAGGCGGCATGCAGGTGCTTGAAATCTGCAGCTGCCAGCATCTCCGGTGACATCTACGGCCACGCTGCTGGCCTCCCTGGCAAGTGGTTGTCAACGTTCCTTACCCGATCACCCCAAGCACCGACTGCAACAAGTAATTAATTAATGGCGCTTGAATTATATCATATAGCGTAATAAATATTGATTTAGCCACTATTTATTTTAACAAGAGTAAATCAAAATTATTTCATTAATAATTTAAAATTTTCATTAATTATGAATTGAAGTAATAATTAGATTGTGTATAATATTCAGTTTGTTATTTTATTTTATATTCATATTTTGTTGTTGTTTTGCAGAGTGAAATGAGATTCTTGATGAAGCCATCGATTTTACGCTGCAAGATACACTACATATAATGGAATAAAAATGAGTGTTACTACTTGTTAGGGGCTCTCCATGATTAAGAAAGTGATTGTATTTGTAATGTTTTAAGAATTAATTAATTTTGGTTAACAGTTCCAATAGATATTCTACCACTACTATCAATGCTACTTTGACATATATGAACAATATGAAATATATTCGAAGAGAATGTGAAAACCAAATTTTCATTTATTTTATTTGCAATAAGGTTGGATAATAAAATAAAATTGAGTAATATACCGTTCAAATTGGTTTAGTATTCTGGTACAAAAACGGGACATTATACGATTGGTAAATGAAAATGTAATATAATATATAAATTATCTGGGTATATAATGTATTTATTCAACCCTCATGTGATATCACACAGGTTTATACAACCTAATTTGTAAGTAACTTATAATTAATTGCTCAATAAAATTCAATTTCCCTTTCTTTATACAAAAAAAAGCCGACCAAATTTTAAAAACATCACATACAATTATAAGAAACAGCACAACCAATAACCATGTATGTTTTCGTGAAATAAAATCATCAATTCGGTTGAAAATTACCTACGAGCAATACAACAACTAAATTTTATATTTCCAAGAGAGAGGTGAATTGGGTTATTGTCTAATAATGCAGAAATTAATTTCTTTGCCGATTTAAAACTAGATTTAACGATTAAGCTTATGTCGATTTTCTCTATTTCAATATATAACTATATGCAAGTTTCTATTCAATAAGCATATACAAATAATTAAACTTGCGATAAGTAAAGAGTTAGGGATAGAGAAAATAACATCGTGATTTATAATGGTTCGGCCAACAATATTGACGTCCACTCCCCCAAGCCATGCTTGAAGATTTCCACTATCAACCGAGTTTCCATGGCTCACCCGCAACCAAGAGTTTTACACACTAGGTTCACTCCAAACCTTTACACTTTGAGTTTTAGATAAATGCTCACTCAAAAATCTCAAGTATGAGTTTTGTCCGTAGGCACACTCGACAACCTTTACAATATGAGTTTTAGATAGAAGCTCACTCACAAACCTATCACAAGTGTTTGAATAAAAAGATTTACAAACACATTTGAGTACTACAAAGATAATGAAGATGCTAAGTGTGAGTTGCTTACCCAAGTGTTCTAAGCTCACTACTTAAGATTAAGAAAGTGTAGTGTGTGAGTTTGATGTATGAGAGTGTATGATTATGAAGGTTAAAGAAAACACTATGTTTTTGCCTTAGTGTAATGTATATGAAGGTTCTCTCACATTGCAAAAATAAATTGGGGCTCTATTTATAATAAAATACAAAGCAACCAACATTTCCTTGTCTGAGACCGGTATGCCGGTCTCCAGACACCGGTATGCCGGTCTGACATAGTAACGGCTCTCAAAAGCTATATTACCATTTGAATATATCTGTTGGGACCGATATGGTCACCGATATGGTCCTCACCGGTTCCAGTGAGCTTGCACAATAATAGGCTCACCGGTATGGTCCGTGCCGGTTCCAGTAGGTATGCAATCCACAGTATGACCGGTATGGTAGAACGATATGTGTTGTGCCGGTTCCAGTGGCTATGTAAAACAGAGGTGGACCAGTATGGTCTTCGGTATGTAACCGGTATGAGTGTGTCGGTCGAGAGAGAGCTTGCAAAACAAAACATTAGACTGGTATGGTCACCGGTATGACACCAATATGCCGATCTCAATACAAAATGTAGGATTTGAAGGTTTAAAATATTTTTCCATGATCCTAATGCTCTATATGAATGTGCATGTGTCCTATGAGCTTAAGTACTTAGATAAACAATACACATTATATTTTAAAAACTCTAATCTAAGACTAAACAAGATTTTCTTCCAATTTACTGCTAGTCTTCACATTCACGATCTCACCACTAACATGCTTCGACATCTTTTGTAAAGTCTCACTAATTGATGAGCGGAAAATATATCAATATTTACCGTCCCTTTTACTTAATATTTTGTATAGTTTCTCGAGTTTTATGAACGTTTTGATGTGTTTTAGTTTATTTTGCCGATAAAATAAAATCAGGATTCAATGAAATCAATCGGGATGAAATGTTGAACAAATAAGGGCAAAACCTGGACTTGACATTTTGATTTTAGAGATTGGAAACTTGAAATGGCGTTCTAACGAAGTACAATTTCGGAAATTTCAACTTTGCGTAATTTTCGTATTTTGGCCATAACGTTTTACTGCGATATCAGATTGAGGTGATTCAAGTTCCAGATGAAAGAAGACTCAACGATCTACAACTTTTACGTTCATAGGAATTTCGAATTATGAAGTTTTATTGACCGAAATTGATGAAAAATATGAAAGTGTGTTATATGTAATTATTAAAGTCATTTTCAAAAAATAAAATAAAAAATGGAAATTGTCAAACTTCCACCAAACATGCAAGCATGTTTAGTGGAGGATTTGGTGCAATGTTTGGTGCTATGTTTGGTGGAGGCAAAGTTTTGCCTATAAATACCAAGCCATTTCATTTGTAAATTTCATACTTTCCTTGAGATTTCTAATAAGGAACTTGAGGATTATATCTTGTGTGTTTATTTTCTGTATTTTAATTATGTATTTTATTTTTAGTAGTAATAATAGTTTGTGTGTTTTTACTTTCTTTTATGTTAGTAATTAATTTTCGTTGTGGAAATGGTGAAACCTTTAATATGATAAGGTAGATTAATCTCACTTAATTTATAATATGGAAATTATAATATAATAATAGATTAATGTTGTACCGTCTACATGGCTGGTTTTATTCATTTGACATAATGTGACACCGCCTATATGGTCGGTCTTTAGGTGACAGATGATTATCATGTATATTGCTAGTTATGGACAAATAATAAACACCGCCTTTATGGTGGTTTGACTTAATTGGATAACACTGACAATTTCTATATTATAATAAATTGAGATTTCTACATTTGAAATATTAAAGGTGGATTCCCTAATCTCAGTATTTTATTTTAATCTAGGGAAGTG
>SKCR01051918.1:0-37250 GCA_019454045.1 Zanthoxylum bungeanum | reverse complement strand
TGCTTACTTTACAAGTGGAGGTTCCTCATTGAACCTTTGATTCTAAGGTCATTATCATTCTTCTGAAAGCATCCCTTGAGGGCATACGTCATGCTGACATCCTCCTCGGGTCATGATCTCTTCTAGGCACCACCACGGGTCATGTCATGATCTCCTCGGGTCGGGTTGATGGGACACCTCAGGGTGTTTGAGCAACTCGAGGTATTTGAGTCTCGTTGGGATTGGGTGTGCCCAAAAACTACCATCAACACATTGTTTACCAAACCAGACCAAACCCAACCAACCAATCCTTTTTCCACTAGGTGGAGTTGGCTACAAGGATCTTTTGACCTCATTGTGTATATGAGATCATTGTTTCATCAAGTTCTATGAAATCAAAGTCTCTTTTATGGTTTCTGCCCATGTTAACTTAGGTTTTCCTCGCTTGGCATATGACATCACCATTTGCTCTCTTTTTCTCACCAGAGCACTTAACGATCTACGTTGGATATGCCCGAATCATCTTAATCGTGAATCTCTCATCTTCTCCTCAATCAATGCTAACCCACTTTCTTCCTAATTTCTTCATTTCTAACTCTGTCTTTTTTAGTCTACCCGCATATCCATCTAAGCATTCTCATCTCAGCTACCCTCATTTTTTGGACATGTTGATGCTTTATTGCAAAACTCTATCATCAATCAAGCATAATTCAAATGACCAGAAAAGCTTTACAATGCAAGCAGTGAACATTAAAACAAGATGCCAGAAAAGCTTTACAATGCAAGCAGTGAACATTAAAACAAGATGCCAGTAGGCTAGCCTCCATGACTGCAATTCATTTTTTTTCATGGAAGGAGCCATGTGCCAGGTCCACAGGCATACACAATATATATTATCTTCTTTTTGATTGATATCTTGTAATTCCTCATGAATTGTAATTTTATCAGATGCAAAAAAATTACGAAGGGGAAGAACAAGGAGATTTAAAAAATAATGAATTCCAATAAGCAAGGTCATAAGCATCTAAGCCAAAGTCCAGAAATCCCATTTCCTAAGCCAGATTCAGACCAAAGATCTACACTCCCACTATGTTGTATCTAATCCAAGTGTCACGCCCCAACATTGTCTCCTTTTTAGGTCGTGACACAAGGCACAAGGTGCAACAAGTGCCAAAATACCCCAGGCAAGCCTTACAAAAGGAAAAAAAAAACGATAGCTAAATAAGATTGGAAGCCCGACCTATCATAGCCCAACTATTCTCCAGTAAAATTAAAAGACCCAATGGCCAAAGTTTCACTTAGAAATTATCAATAAGCAATATCTTGTACAGAGTAGAAGCTCATCTGTCTTGAAATCAAGACAGAAACCAAAAGGAGTGGGATATCAGTAAAGTTACCATTCCACTTGCTGATAGTAATTAAAAACAACTATTTGCATATTTTCAAATTTGCATTCGACCACAAGAAGTTTGGACACTCAATGGTTGTACAAGTAAGAAATACTCAAATATAGGACGTTAAGATATAAATCTCATGATTCCAGTTTTCAACCGAAATTAGTTTAATATACTTATGTTTGGATTTATAAACAGCTACATGCACACATGAATTCATATCCTTGCAACATGTAAATTCTAAACAGTAATATCATTATTGTATAAAGTCCCTAAATTTTCACTATTAATGGATACAAAGTTCAATTTATCCTACAACTCAAAACTTCGGACCTTCTTTCACATATGTTCTACTCATCAATCATTTAAACTTTCTCATCATCAAAAAACTTACTACTATTCCTTAGCATTATTCTAGCTTTTGTGATCTAATGGTACCCTAAATCAATAGCAACTATTGCTGATCAAAGTATCTAGGATGCAGTAATGTCGCTAAGCTCAGTATATTTATGAATCCAAAAGCATGAATCAAATATGCAGTTTGTAGTCTTAAATTTCTCACTGTACATAAAATGATTCAATATGGAAGCTTGAGCATGAGTGGTAAAAGGTACCATTTTCTCGTCATTGCTTCTACAAGCAATTCCAATTGCCCCTTGAGCAACAGCTGGAAGCATATCATCAATTGAAAGAATGTTAGTCACATTTTCTGTCATGTTTAAGCGTTTAAGTCCAGCTAGTGCTAACAACGTCGCTTGGACCACCCCTTCATTTAGTTTTCTCAACCTTGTCTGGACGTTGCCTCGGAAATTCTCCATGACCTGCAAAATAAATTTAATCAAAAGCATAAATAAAAGGTAATCACGAACATCACTAATACAAATGCATCCTGACAGAACAGGAGTATATGGAAGAGCAACAGCAATAGTGCACCACGGAAGGGGGGAAATACTATGAAAGAAAGAGGTGCACTGCAAGAAAGGTTACGACTAAAAAAAGTCCAAGAAAATACTAAGCAAGTTGGAGACAGGTTTATGAATATAAAAACAGTAAAAACAAATCTTGTGAAATTGAGTGGAGATGAGAAAAATAATGAATATGCATTTAGTAATATTATACAAGATTGATTTTTTACAAATTGCAATCTTACAACTAAATATCATACAAGTGAAAGATTAAAATAATAATTTAAAAAAAAAAAAAAAAAAAAAAAAAGAATTGTTAAATATGACACTAAATACTAACTCACATTCAACGATGGATATCTATGGAGTATTTGAGACTTTCTTCTAAGTGAAGCAGTGCCAACAATGCTTCCAGCTGGTAGTTCAGCTAATGAGGCTGCACCCAATGAAATAAATGCATCTCGGACATCCTCACGCTGGAGGTTGCAAGGTAAAATTGTCTTCTCTGGCAAATATGTAGGAACATCTTTCATCGAGTGCACAGCGATGTCAATTTCACCATTTATTAGTGCCTCATCTATTTCTTTGGTAAACAAGCCCTTCCCACCAATGTCCGCAAGTGGTTGACTTAGTATCTTATCACCAGTTGTTTTTATTATTACAATTTGAATCGCCCCTTCTTCAGCTAGATCTGGATGTGAAGCCATTAGTTTGTTTCGTGTCTCATGAGCCTGAGCAAGTGCTAGAGGGCTGTCCTACATATAGGAATAACATAAATAACCAGAAAGGAGAAAGGAGAAAGATATATACATGCAACTCACAAATGCTATTAGGTATTAAAAAAACAATGTCATTTTGTTTCAGGACATGTCTAGGCGCAATAGTCAAGTGTTAACTGAGTATCTGCTTGGTCACCGATTTGAGCCATGAAAACAGCCTCTCTACGTACATACCTTCCCCATGCTGGGAGCCTTATGCACCGGATACAACCTTTTATAATATTAAAAATGTATCGTGCTTTCACACAATGCATTTGGAAATTAACCCATTTAATGAGAACAAACAATAGCCCCTTTACCGCAACCATATTTAATTTAAAGACAAAAACATCAATGGATGATCTTATCGACAGAAATAGAGGCTAAAAAATGTGATAAATTGCAGTTAACACAATAAAATCTGCAATTAAATCCAGAAGCAGAAATTCCACATAAGTAACTATTAAATAACAATAAATAAATAAATAAAGTACCTTCCTCTGGTGCCAATTCTGATGATTGCGACCTTGGTTTCAACAGAAACAGAGGCTCTTACAAGCCCAACACTTCGTTTCTTTAAAGCCTTGGGAAAAGATTGAGACTTGGGGCGTGGTGAAGAGAACCCAAGAAGGGAGACTGGCCCAGGATAACAATGGCGCTTCATGAGACCACTCTGGCTTGTACAAAGAGGAAACGATATATTCAAACTCTCCATTGATGCACAACAATTATCAGAAACAGAGAGAGAGAGAGAGAGAGAGAGAGAGGGAGAGAGGGAGAGAGACAGAGTTTAATTATGACAGAAGAGAAGAAGAAAGCAATTGAAGTGGAGATTGGTAATGTTTTTGCTTTGAAGGGATGTGTCTGCTACTTGGCTGGATAGGATATTAGATTACAGTTGCGACAATGACATTTGGATCCTTTCCATTTTTTTAAACTAAAAAAATGGAAATAGCTAGCCTTTTTTCCTTGTGAAGGTCCCCGAGTATCAGGGTGAACAATTATGCGGGTAAAAGTCGATCCGACCGGACCCGATCCGGTCGGATTTCGAAACTCAAAAAAATTCGAGTTACAGAAACCCGACCCATAGAATTCGGTTCGAGTCGCTGGTTTTTTTTTAAAAAGTCGGATCGAACTCGACCCAACCCGAATTCTCTTCGCTCACTATATAAAACGCCTCCAAAAATCACGGCTTCAAAGTTCTCAGCCCTCACCCGTCTCCTCACTCTTTTCTCTCCCAATTCAATTTCTATTCTCTCCATTGATGACGCCAAATCGCCAATACGCCACTAGCCACTCAATCGAAATGTCACGGTACACTTGTAAAATTTTCTTCTCTTCACTTCTCTTCTCTTCTCTTCTCTTCATCTGTAACTCTAACTCTGTATGCTAAGCCTCAAGATAACATCTGTAAATCACATATTTCTGATTTTTAAAATTTAATCAATACAAGTTGTTAATAATGGCCTATGAAACATCTATAACTCTATAAGATTAATTTAATCAATATATTTTTGAAATTATGTTCTGTTTCTGATTTCTAATTTTTGTTTTTCTTCTCTTCTCTTCATGTAAGCTAATGGATAATGGCCTAGGAAACACCAGTTTCTTATGTAAAAACTTACTGGAAACATGCAAATTAGACGCGACTGATTCATCATTTTACACACTTTAAAGCAAGCTAGAGAATATGAGGCATTTAAACAGAATTGATTATGTATTTTAATGGCCTATGATGTGAAGCAAATTAGGCATTTAAAGCAAACTGGAAGCACTGCTTCCCCACAAAACTGATTTCAAATATTCCGAAGCAGTAAGCACTCAAATATTGAGAATATGAAGCATTTTCATTTGATGATAATCTGGAAAAGAAGTCTATGTATTTTAAATTTAATGATAATTTGTGTTTCAAAGAAGTCTCTGTGTTTTCATTAGATGTAAAAAGGAAAAGAAGTCTCTGGTTTGCAAATATGTCTCTGTGTTTTAAATTTAATGATAATCTGTTGTTTATCATTTTGAATTTGATAATCTGTTTTGCTGTATTACTATAGGGTGAATGGAAGCACTTAAAGACTCAATGATTGAGGAGGTTGAGAATTGTTCAAGTGAGGAAGAGAATAATAAAGCCACATATATAAATCCTTCTGCAACTCAAAGTAAGTCTCATTCACCTAAAAAAAGAAAATATACTAAGAAGGTGAAATCTAAGTCGCAACGTAGTAATAATTTTGATTATTCTGTTTGGGATCATTTTGAGAAGATAGTTGTTGATGGTGCACAAAAAGCTAAGTGTAATTATTGTGGAGATGAGTATATGAAAGATTCTCGTTTCCATGATACTAAAAATTTTCCTACCCATATAGATGTGAGGTGTAAGAAGTACCCATATTGAGTTGTTGACCCTAAACAACAAACCTTGAAATATGAAAAAGTAATAGATGGTAGAGGGGTGGGTAACTTAAAAGCAGTTCATTTTACTATTGAATAAGCAAGGGTTATGCTTGCTAGGTGTAGAACACAGAAATCGGCGACGCTGTCCCAGGCTCGCGGCCCGGTCGGGAGTACGGAGTAGCCCGCGGGGGACTAAACCGGAGAATAAAGGAGTCGCCACCCAGTGTGAACTGGGAAATGATTTAAGGCCGCACTCACCCCTCGCAAGGGAAGACCTCAAACCGTTGGGTTCGGAATGGTCCCTTACTTATGCCACTTGTAATGAACGGATTTGTGCAATAATTTAACCACGTCTATGCAACATACATTTGCAAAAGTAATCTACGTCTAAATTCCTATACGACCTAAATCTAAGTTTGCATGCTTTAAAAAATAAGTCGGCATGCTTTAAAAAATATAAGTCCCGATGATGAGCCCCGTGCGGAGGCACTACCTTTTAAGTCGCGGAAGTCACGGGAAACGGACGCCGAAAGGGAAGATTCAAGGATCAATGCCTTGTTGGATTTAATTCGCTTGCTTAGCTTCATGTTTGCTCGTTAGGCCTCTGTTTTAAAATTTATCCCCGGTCACTTTTGCTCTGTTATTGGTAAGGTCGTGGTTTCACAAACTTGGGGACGTGCCCTCCACTCTGCATCAGGCTATTAAGGTTCCATACGGGGGATAAATTGTCACCATCCGAGCCGAGGTAGATAATGTTGTGGCCGCTTTGGAAATACAACCTTTCACAAGGTTCCAAGTGTCGGTAACTTTTGACGAATGGGTGGATCCTAGGGTGGCTAGGATCATGGAGAAAATGAAGTTCGAGCCAGGCCAAGGTTCAACATTGCCAAACTTTAAAGGGCAGACTACTCGGAGGGGTTTGGGATACAAATCTGACGAAGAAAAGTCGAAAGCCAAGAAGAAAGGGCTGAAGTTGATGGAATGCTTTGTAAAGGCTTCGGGGTATCAGGGAGAGCCCAAACCAGTAGAAGTTAACGGGATTGTGGTGCCCAGATTTGAGATCTTCCAAGATGTATTGGGTGAGAAGCCGCTGACGGGAGAAGTTGCGAAGAAGGAAGAAGAGAAATGGGAAGAAGAACTGATGAAGCTGGAGAGCCTGACCCTCGAGGAGAATAAGGAGGCTGAGAAAAACCCGGTTGCGGAAGATGAAGTGTCTGTAGATGATGAAGATTTATCTTCCTGATTTATTTGAGTGTACTCCCGTATTTACTAGCAATAAAAACAAACATTTTGCTTTCTTGTCTGAGTCTCTTCCTCTTAACTTGCATGACTTGAGCATATTTGATATCAACTCAACTAAAACAAATGCATTCAACTTTGGTACGCCGGAAAGCCCCAAAGAAGTCTTAATTGCGAGTGAGGTTACCACCGAAGAGCGGAAGAATTTAGAAGTGATGTTGATAAAATATGCCAAAGTATTCGCTTGGTCCTATGAGGACATGCCCGGGGTAGACAGAAGTATTGCCCAGCATGCGATACCGACTTATCCGAATATGAAGCTAGTGAAATAGAAGCTCTGAAGGATGAGACCTGAGTGGGCCGAGAAGGTCAGAGAAGAAGTTAAGAAGCAAATAGATGTGGGATTCTTAAAGGTGGTAAAATATCCCGAGTGGTTGGCCAACATTGTGCCTGTGCCGAAGAAAGACGGCAAGGTCAGAATGTGTGTGGATTATAGAGATCTTAACAAGGTGTGCCCGAATGATGATTTTCCTTTGCCTCATATAGATGTACTTGTTGATAGTGCAGCCCTATCTGCCATGTACTCATTCGCGGATGGGTTCTCAGGATACAATCAGGTTCTCATGGCTGAGGAAGATAAGCATAAGACTGCCTTTGTCACGGAGTGGGGAACCTATTGCTACAAGGTGATGCCATTTGGGCTTAAGAATGCCGGAGCCACTTACCAGCGGATGGCCACTACCTTATTTCATGACCTAATGCATAAGGAGATGAGGTGTACGTGGACGACATGATGGTCAAGTCAGAAACGAGAGACGGGCATATAGAAGCATTGGAGAAGTTCATTGAACGAGTTGATAAATACAACTTGTGACTAAACCCCAAGAAGTGTGTGTTCGGGGTAACGTCAGGAAAGTTGTTAGGCCATACTGTCGGAATGGGAGGAATAGAAGTGGACGCCGAGAAGATCAAGGCGATTACTGAGATGCCAGCACCGAAGACAGAGAAGGAAGTCAGAGCATTCCTTGGGAAAATCCAGTACATTAGTCGGTTCATCGCCAAGTTGACGTCAGTATGCGAACCCATCTTCAAATTGCTGAGGAAAGACCAGCCGGTAAAATGGAATGAACAGTGTCATGAAGCATTTGACAAGATCAGAGAATATTTGGTGAAGCCTCATGTGTTGAAACCTCCGAGACAGGGTAAACCCTTGGTACTTTATTTGGCTATTGAACCCGAAGCGCTGAGGGAGATGATGGTACAAGCAGATGAGACGGGAGTAGAGCATGTTGTCTATTACCTTAGTAAGAAGCTGCTTCCGTATGAAGCCCGCTATCAAGAAGTGGAGAAAATCTGTCTAGCAGTAGTGTGGGCGTCCAGGAAATTGCGCCATTACTTCCAATCCTACAAGATCCAAGTGGTAGCAAAGGAGAATCCTTTGAAGTACCTGCATTCGGTGCCCTCGCTAGTTGGGAAGTTGGGCAAATGGCTAGTGTTGCTGACAGAATTTGATATCGAGTACCTCACTTCTAAGGTGATCAAAGGGCGAGCCGTAGCGGAGTTCCTGGCATTGCAACCCGTGGAAGGGGATCAGTACAAGTTTGAGTTCCCCGATGAGGAAATCCAAGCTATAGCAGTCCAAGAGTGGAAAATGTATTTCGACGGAGCAGTGAACTGCAAATGAGCCGGAATGTGGATTGTAATAGTAACCTCGAGGGAGAAACTTTGCCTATGGCCAAGAGATTGACGTTCGGAGTGACCAATAACATGGCTGAATACGAAGCATGTGCCTTTGGATTGATTACATTGATAACTCTGAAGGCTAAAAATGTCAAGTCTACGGGGATTCGATGTTGGTAGTCAGACAGATGCAAGGAGAGTGGGAGTTGAAAGAAGAACGGTTGAAGCCCTACTTGTTTTATCTCAGGAATCTGGCACAGGCCCTCCCTGACTATAAATTCCAGCATTTGTCGCGAGAAGAGAATCAGATGGCAGACGCATTGGCAACACTGGCCGCAACTTGGGAAAATCCGGAAAAATTGGTGATGAGACCTCTGGTATTGACGACAGCAAGCAAACTGGTTTATGAGATGGAAAGAATCTTAGAAGTGGAAGTCAACAATGGGAAACCCTGGTACTATGATATTCAGAGATATCTGGAACACGGAGAACTCCCAGAAGAAGCAAGCAGAAATGACAGAATAGCTATTCAGAAGTTGGCTTCTCAGTATGTGAGTCTGAAAGGGGAACTATACAAGAGGCAAACAAATGGCATTCAGCTGAAATGTTTGAGAAAAGAAGAGGCTCAGAAGGTAATGGAAGAAGTACATGTCGGGGTATGTGGATCACACATGAATGGGTTGAATTTGTCCCGCAAGATAGTGAGACAAGGTTTCTACTGGTCAACTATGGAAGCTGACTGCGCAAAGCTGGTAAAGCACTGTCATGATTGTCAAGCACACGGTAACTTGAATCATCTGCCGCATACAGAGTTGCATGGGTTGTCAGAACCGTGGCCTTTCTCAGCATGGGGAATTGATATAATCGGAGAGATTCGACCGAACGCATCGAATGGACATCGCTTCATAGTAGTGACGGTGGATTACTTTTCAAAATGGGTGGAAGTCGAGTCATTTCGCAATGTCACAGCGAAGCAGATGGCGAGGTTCATAGCTCGGAACCTCATATGCCGATATGGTATGTCGCACCACGTGGTAACAGACAACGGAGTACAGTTTCAAGGAGAAACAAAGGCAATGCTACAGAAGCATGGGATAGGCTATCACAAGTCATCACCTTACAGACCGCAGAAAAATGGGGCGGTCGAGGCAGCCAACAAGACAATGAAGACGATTTTAGCCAAAATGACAGAGAACTACAGAGATTAGGCTGACAAGTTTCCGTATGCCCTGTGGGGGTACAGGACTTCTGTGAGAACTGCAACAGGAGCCACACCTTATTCCTTGGTCTACGGAATGGAAGCAGTACTGCCAGTGGAAGTTGAGATATAGTCCATGCGGGTATTAGCAGAAGCAGAGTTGCCAGAACAAGAATGGGCCTCGCAGAGGTTTGAACAGTTAGCACTGCTGGATGAGAAGAGGATGAAGTCCTTACATCACATGCAGATATACCAGAAAAGGTTGGCTCGAGCATTCAATAAAAATGTGCGTCCTATCAAGATAAAAAAGGGTGATTTGGTGCTTAAGCAGTCAAGGCCGTCGACAACGGACCCCAGAGGAAAGTTCAGACCAAACTGGGAAGGACCATACATCGTCCAGAAGGTAATGGGAAATGGAGCAGTGAAACTGTCAGATTTAGAAGGGAACGAGTTCACCGAGCCGATCAACGTGGATAGATTGAAGTTGTATTTTGCCTGAGGAAGAGAAGGCCGAGCAGTCACCAAGGGGATTGGAGGAAGACCTAACCCAACGGGATAGGAAGTTCATTCATGCATGCATGCATACACGTAATGTATTTGCATTTTTTTTGTGTTTGTTCTGTGTTGTAATCACAGGTTTCAAAGATGAAGAAGAGAAAGCGGCAAAGACAAGCCAATCAGAAGCAACAAAAGCACAATATCAGATTCGAGTAGTAATCTAAGGGTTGAAGCCCACATTGGTGTTAGTTTCGGGAATGAATCTCAGGGTTGAGGCCCATATCAGTATGAGTTTCGGGAATGGATCCCAAAGGGCGAAGCCCATATTTTCAGCAGTCGAAAAAAAGAATTCCATGGAATAAGTAAGTGAAAAAAAAGGGAGAGAGAAGTCTTTGATAGTTAAGCATATGTCTGGTGATGACATTGTTTGCTGTAGGGAGAAACCTTAGAAACGATAAGTGCAAGATGTGCTCTCATCCGGTATTTTGAATGGATTGCTCTCAGCTAGACTCGTGAGCACTTGATTACGGGATCTCAGCAGTAGAAGCCTGAGTGGTTGGCAAGATGACTAGTTGAAGAGATGGTGGATCAGTGAATGACCATTTGCTTGGATGTCCACCCTGGTTTACTGATGCTACGATATATGATATGGTTGGAAACAAAGAAAAAGTCTTTGCAATGAAAAGAAAATAAAATAAAAAAATAGACCACATATAACCGATAAGCGTGAAGCTACCCATGGGCGAGTATAAGGACCACCATGAGGAGAAATGCTACCTTAAAAGGTAGGTGTGTCAAAGAAAGAAAAAGAAAGAAAAGAAAAAAGAGAAAAAAAAAAAAAGAAAAAAAAAAAAAAAGAAAAAGAAAAAGAAAGTTCAAAATGAAAAGAATGAGACAAAACAAAAAAAGAAGACCATATCATATTGAATATGACGAAGTAATCACAGAATGTGATCAAGACATCTAGGTTGGTTAGACCCACTGATCCGATTCTCTGAGACGAAATCATTGAGTTGACTTACTTAAGGAACAAGCTGCGAAAGAGCCTTGGCACACACACACTAGGAGTCTAGTTCAGATCATTCATTCAGATGAACGGATCTGAGTGTATTAAGTACTTTGAAGATTCTCTGGTTTCGACGCGAAGCACTCGTTGAGGACGAAAATATATTTGACTATCACGATTATCTCGTGAGAGGTGGTACAATATATTGAAATGAATCATCACACCAACATCAGTATCAGTTTCGCCGGGTATGGCACTATGGGGCGAGGCCCACATTAGCATCAGTATTAGTTTTGCCGGGTCTAGCACTCTGGGGGCGAGGCCCACATTAGCATCAATATCAGTTTCGCCGGGTATGGCACTCCGGGTGTATCAGTCTTGTCGGGTATGACACTCAAGGGTTGAGACCCACATCATCATCAGCGGTTTGGGGATGCGTCCCAGGGTTGAGGCTCACATCATCATCAGCAGTTTGGGGATGCGTCCTAGGGTTGAGACCCATATCATCATCAGCAGTTTGGGGATGCGTCCCAGGGTTGAAGACCACATCATTATCAGCAGTTTGGGGATGCGTCCCAGGGTTGAAGACCACATCATCATCAGCAGTTTGGGGATGCGTCCCCGGATCGAGGCCCATTTTGTCAGCGGTATTGGGATGCGTCCCAGGGTCGAGGCCCACTGCATCATTAGTTATTGGGATGCGTCCCAGGGTCGAGGCCCCCGTTGTCCGTTGCAGTTATTGGGATGCGTCCCAAGGTCGAGGCCCACTGCATCATCAGCACAGTTCAAAACAACAGGCAAGTCAGGTGGCAGCTGGCAAGCCAAAATTCAATCATCATCGGTTTTGGGATGCGTCCCAGGGTCAAGGCCCACACATCAGTTGCAGTTACTGGGATGCGTCCTAGAGTCTAGGCCCACTGCATTATCAACACCGTTCGAAGCAACAGGCAAGTCAGGTGGCAGCCGGCGAGCCAGGTAAGTAAAAATGCATTGCATGACTTTGATAGGACTGTCATTGTCACACACTGCACAAGTCCCATCAAAGTGGGGGCGACTGTAGGCACTGCATTTTTGCATATAAGTCCCAATGATGAGTCTCGTACGGAGGCACTACCTCTTATGTCGCGGAAATCGCGAGAAACGGACGTCGGAAGGGAAAAGTCAAGAATTGACGTTTTATTAGACTTTATTCGCTCGTTTAGTTTCGGGATTGCTCGTTGGACCTCCGTTTCAAAATCACCCTTGGCCCAAAACCCCCCGCAAGCTACACGCCATTGACCTCAAATTTACCTTACCTCTCATTTTCAACAAAGTTTTCCAAGCCATTAATGGCCTCCCCTCACCAAGTCAAGCATGACACATCAAACATTTAATCTAGCAACCCCACGCCCATGACTAAGCCATCCCCTTTCCATTTTTTTTCAACAAAGTTAGCCACCCAATTAATAACCCTCATTAATGTTAGCCTACCCAATAAATGCATCTTCATTTGCCTATATAAAGAACCCTTAGCTCCTTTGAAACCCCTAGCACCTTCATAGCACATATACACGTAAAAGCCACATTCTCCCCTCTCACATACTCTCGGCACAACTCAAAACAAATAACCTAAATACCCCACACGCACCCCTCAAGCCTCCACCAACGTGAACCTCACCAGCCCTCTACAACACGGCAGCAGCAACCTAAGCCACCTCACACACATCAACACAAAGCACCGACTGCAGCTCCCTTCCCTCTTCAACACATAGCCTTCACGCACCCCCTTGACCAGCAACTTCACCAGCCTGCCTTTTACGTAAAAGCCTATTGATTCGCACTGCCCTTCACGTAAGCCATTACTTCAAGCCACAGCCCCACCTCACAAATCTGCCTCATTCTTCACGCAATAACATAGCCAGCAACACGCGTACCCCTCACAACAGCCAGCAACACATGTACCCCTCACAACAGCCAGCAACACACGTACCCTTGGAACACCCCTCAACTTCACCGACAGTAACTCACTCACGTCCTTTCTTCAAGACTGCCCTTCACGTAAACTGTCCTCCATTCACGTCCTCAACACGTAAGCAAACTTCACTCTCAGCTTTACACACAAACTGGCCTTCATTCACGCCAACACTACAACCGAATCAGTCCAGTAAAACACCCCCAAATACTGCACAAACAGCCCCTCCTAAAGCCCTTAACCAGCAGCCTTTAAGCCATCCAACAACCCCTCTTTCACGCACAGAAACTGCCCTCCTCCACGCACAGAAATTGCCCTCTTTCACGCATAAAAAATGCCCTCTTTCACGCTCAGAAACTGCCCTCCTTCACGCACACAGCAAGCCTTCAACACAGCCCACAAACTGCCCTTGTATGTAGCCCATGCACAAGTAAAAATAGCCTCCACAAACTACCATCGAAACTGCTCTAAAATCATCCCGTAATACCGCAAAACAGTCACCAAAATAACGACCAGAAATAGCGAGCAAAACAGCGACCAAAGTAGCCAAAACCAAGACAGAAAACTGCCCAAAAAGCGTCCCAAAATCGGCCCAAAAATAGACTGAAAACTGCAGTAAAAAAAAAAGAAAACAGCGAGCGGAAACAGTGAGTGAATCAGAGAAAACAGCGAGCGAAAACTGCGAGTGAAAATAGACAAAATTGCGGGAACAGCGAACCTGAGAAAACAGCGGGAACAGCGGACCAGTAAAAAATAGCAGAAACGATAACCCTTCCGTCACCGTGAAACGCACTCTCGAGAAGCGACTTAAAAGGTAAGACCTGAAGGCACCCTTTAAGACTGTAGAACACAGAAATTGGCGACGCTGTCCCAGGCTCGCGGCCCGGTCGGGAGTACGGAGTAGCCCGCGGGTGACTAAACCGGAGAATAAAGGAGTCGCCACCCAGTGTGAACTGGGAAATGATTTAAGGCCGCACTCACCCCTCGCAAGGGAAGACCTCAAACCGTTGGGTTCGGAATGGTCCCTTACTTATGCCACTTGTAATGAACGGATTTGTGCAATAATTTAACCACGTCTACGCAACATACATTTGCAAAAGTAATCTACGTCTAAATTCCTATACGACCTAAATCTAAGTTTGCATGCTTTAAAAAATAAGTCGGGAAAGCGGTAAACACACAATTCATGAATATCTTAAATTAACACATACAGAATAAATATGTGACCAAGAAATTTGGCCGTTCTCAATGTATGACCTCGCATACCCGGTTGGACGTATTCCACGTCAACCGAGCATGCCGTGTCCGGGACAACAAAATAAAATATAATAAAGGGTGCCCTCAGGTCTTACCTTTTAAGTCGTTTCTCGAGAGTGCGTTTCACGGTGACGGAAGGGTTATCGTTTCTGCTATTTTTTATTGGTCCGCTGTTCTCGCTGTTTTCTCAGGTTCGTTGTTCCCGCTGTTTTATCTATTTTCACTCGCGGTTTCCGCTCACTGTTTTCTCTGATTCACTCACTGTTTCCGCTCGCTGTTTTCTTTATTTTTTTTACTGCAGTTTTCAGTCTATTTTTGGGCCGGTTTTGGGACGATTTTTGGGCAGTTTTCTGTCTTGGTTTTGGCTACTTTGGTCACTGTTTTGCTCGTTATTTCTGGTTGTTATTTTGGTGCATATTTTGCGGTATTACGGGATGATTTTAAAGCAGTTTCGGTGGTAGTTTGTGAAGGCTATTTTTACGTGTGCATGGGCTGCATGCAAGGGCAGTTTGTGGGCTGTGTTGAAGGCTTGCAGTGTGCGTGAAGGAGGGCAGTTTCTGTGCGTGAAAGAGGGCAGTTTTTGTGCGTGAAAGAGGGCAGTTTCTGTGCGTGAAAGAGAGGTTGTTGGATGGCTTAAAGGCCGCTGGTTAAGGGCTTTAGGAGGGGCTGTTTGTGCAGTATTTGGGGGTGTTTTACTGGACTGATTCGGTTGTAGTGTTGGCGTGAATGAAGGCCGGTTTGTGTGTAAAGTCTGTGAGTGAAGTTTGCTTACGTGTTGAGGACGTGAATGAAGGACAATTTACGTGAAGGGCAGTCTTGAAGAAGGGACGTGAGTGAGTTGCTGTCGGTGAAGTTGACGGGTGTTCCGAGGGTACGTGTGTTGCTGGCTGTTGTGAGGGGTACGTGTGTTGCTGGTTATGTTATTGCGTGAAGAATGAGGCAGATTTGTGAGGTGGGGCTGTGGCTTGAAGTAATGGCTTACGTGAAGGGCAGTGTGAAGCAAGAGGCTTTTACGTAAAAGGTAGGCTGATGAAGTTGCTGGTCAAAGGGGTGCGTGAAGGCTATGTGTTGAAGAGGGAAGGGAGCTGCAGTCGGTGCTTTGTGTTGATGTGTGTGAGGTGGCTTAGGTTGATGTTGTCGTGTTGTAGAGGGTTGGTGGAGGATTGAGGGGTGCGTGTGGGGTATTTATGTTATTTGTATTGAGTTGTGCCGAGAGTATGTGAGAGTGGAGAAGATGGCTTTTACGTGTATATGTGCTATGAAGGTGCTAGGGGTTTCAAGGGAGCTAAGGGTTCTTTATATAGGCAAATGAATGTGCATTTATTGGGTAGGCTAACATTAATGAGGGTTATTAATTGGGTGGCTAACTTTGTTGAAAAAAAATGGAAAGAGGATGGCTTAGTCATGGGCGTGGGGTTGCTAGATTAAATGTTTGATGTGTCATGTTTGACTTGGTGAGGGGAGGCCATTAATGGCTTGGAAAACTTTGTTGAAAATGGGGGGTAAGGTAAATTTGAGGTCAATGGCGTGTAGCTTGCGGGGGGTTTTGGGCCAAGGGTGATTTTGAAACGGAGGTCCAACGAGCAATCCCGAAACTAAACGAGCGAATAAAGTCTAATAAAATGTCAATTCTTGACTTTTCCCTTCCGACGTCCGTTTCCCGCGATTTCCGCGACATAAGAGGTAGTGCCTCCATACGAGGCTCATCATCAGGACTTATATGCAAAAATGCAGTGCCTACACTAGGATGATAATAGCTGATGATTTAGCATTTAAAATGGTGGAAGGGGAAAGATTTAGGAATTATTCTCAATATTTGAATCACCGAATGATAGTTCCTTATCGTATAACTATTGCAAGGGATTGTTTGAAAATGTATCAAAATGAAAAGATGAAATTGAAAAATATAATTAAGTCTCAATGTGTGTGTCTAACCACAAATACATGGACTTCAATTCAAAATTTAAATTATACGTGTCTCACAACCCATTGGATAGATGATGATTGGAAGTTTCAAAAGCGAATTTTAAACTTTTGTCAAGTGCCTAATCACATAGGGGAGACAATTGGTAAATTCATTGAGGCATGCATGTTAGATTGGGGAATTGATAAAATTTTCACAATCACTGTGGATAATTGTAACATCTCATATTCGGGAGATGTTACTGACATGGGATAGGCCGTACTAGCCTCTAAACTCTCTAATCATGAACATATACTAATATTCTTTCTGTATAAATATTGGACCATAGCCCAAACAAAACTAAACATATAAACTCAGCATCTGTAAATGAAAACTTAATAATACACTCTAATAATAACTGTCTCAAACTCAAATACATGACTTTTATCTGACTCTGACTGGACTCTCACTCTATCTCTGACTCGTACTGGTGGACTCCAACCCTAGTGATTGCATCAGTATCCGTCCTCCCGAGCCCGTCCTCCGAGAATACCTGCAACCATAAAAAACTGTATCAAGTTGCATACTGGGGTGGGTTTTTCCCCCATGCTCCGAAAAACATAAAACTCATGTTTTGAAAACGTTTCTTTTCTAAAACATTTTTCAAGTATGCTCAATAAAACGTAACTGATGAAAATAACTTGGCTAACGTCCTAAAAGCGAGAATAGTAAGTCTGATATGAAAAACTGTTAAATAAAATCAGTTTGAGAAGAGAGGTCCACTCACTGTTATGGAGTTCCGCTAGGTTTTCTTCACTTCGCTGAAGAGCTTGTGGTTTCTGCGATGATATATCATTGATAGTTTTGATTAGAAATTGGACTAAGAATATATTGATCGAAAACAAGCTAGGTTTTCTTATTCAAGTAAGGACTATCATTTTAAGGGTGTTGTATTCTTATCATGACGTATTATGTACATACGAGTCGATTCGAGACTTATAAGGTAGCCTCTAACGCGTTCGGGTGAAGCTGGGATTATGAGAAATTGAATCGGGCAAATTTTTGTCCTCGCGTTGCGACGCAAGGTATTGCGCGTCGCGACGCAACTCATCCAGAACGTGCCCAAAAATTTCCATTATGCGTCGCGACGCGCTCCATTCCAGGAGCATTTCTTGGAAATTCCCAAGTCGCGTCGCGACGCTGGGCCAAATTTCAGGCCTTCATTTCATCCTCTCATACTCAAGAATAGTCAACACATCCTCCAAACATCCTACACAATCAATTATCAATAATAAACATCCAAAACATCATCAACATCATTCTCAACAGTGTTTCACATCCAAAATTCACAAATTGGGGCTTTACCCATAATCATCTATTTCTTAATATTAAAACCACACAAACATCAATTGTTCTAACTCAACAATACTTATTAATACTTAAATCATTCAAGACATCAATTTTCCAAAACTTGGATTAAAGTTCCCTTACCTCATCTTTGTTAAATTCCACCATTTCTTAATCATTAAATGTTGCCATGTTACTCTTGTTTCATCTTCCTTCATTTCCTTCCTCTTTCTTCTTCTTCCTTTCTCTTTTCTCCTTTTCTTTTTTCTTTCTTCTTCTTCTCTTCTTCCTTCTCACGTCTTTTTCTTTCCTTCTTGTTGTTTTTGGGAGATATGAATATTATACCCTTTTTATACTTGGCCATTAAAATGAGAAAATGTATAGAATTTTCAAGAAACTAGTGAAATTTACTAGAATGCCCTGGGTACTATTCATTTGAAATTTTGATCTACATTTTTAGCCCATTTTTGGTTTGAATTTGGAAAACCGTTCAACGCGAAAGTTGTAGATCTCAAGCTCAGGTTTCCGAAGATATAAAATTTATGGAAATCAGAGTTCGTATGAGAAAGTTACACACCAATTATTGTGGGCTGTCCGAAATAGAATATCTTAGAATCTCGTATCGACCCTCCGAAGAATTTATCGATTGTCCCCAAAGTCGTTCCATAAGTATATCTGTGTCCCAACGTAATTTACGTTGTGATACATTCATCCCGCAATACCACGATGCTATAATGTAACAGTAGTAGAATTATTGATCGTTACAATAATGGTAGTTTTAATGATGGTGCAATAACGTATATAACACGTAGAACTAAAGAATGGTCTACCACTATTTTAGGTCATAAATTTCTTCACATGAGGTGTTGTGCACATATGGTTAACCTTATTGTAAAAGATGGCTTGTAAGATAATAATGAAGTGATTGAGGAAATAAGAAATGCGATAAGATATGTGAGATCGTCCCCTGCTAGGAAGTTGAGTTTTAAGAGTAGTGTAGAGCGGGAGTGTAAAAGTCTTTATGTCTTGATGTGGAGACTATGTGGAATTCTACCTACTTGATGTTGGAGGCGATGGAGATTTTTGAGAAAGCCTTTTATAGGTTCAAAGATGATGATCCTGGGTTTAGATTGTACTTTGATGGGGTTAAAATTAAAGGACCTCCTAGGTCGGATGCTTGGAGTCGATGTAAATCCCTAGTGAAGTTTTTGTAAGTATTTTATGATGTTACTCTTTCATTTTCGGGTTCTTTGCATGTGACTTCAAATAATTTTTTCAATGATATAAGGATTCAAACCATATAACTTCAATATGTGAAAAATAGTGATTTATTGTTAGAAAAGATGGCCATTGATATGAAAAAAATTTGACAAGTATTGGGAGAATCCTACAAAAGTGAATTGGGTGTTATTTGTTGGTATTGTTCTTGATCCAAGATGTAAGATGAAATATGTCAAGTTCTTCCTCTCTCAAATTTACGATGTTTCTAAGGCTTTTAATGTGGAGACTCGGGTGCAAGATGCTTTGAATGATTTGTATACGTACTTCAAGGATGAGTCTTCAGTGGGGTCATCTAGTGGGTGAGTGTGCCAACTACTAATGATAAAATTTCAGAGGATAAAATCTTGATTCCAATGATAGCAAGCTTCACTTCAAGATCCAATATTGATTTCTCTTTGTTGAAATGTTGTAGAGATCTTCCAAAAATTCTCTAAACACTTCTCTAACTTATGCTAATTTCTCTAACTCTTATTTGTTTTAGCTTTCTTAAGATTGATTAAAACATTTGCTCAAGCTTGCTATTTATAGCAAAACTTAGATAATTTTTAATTAATAAAAGTTTTAATCAATTTCTATGTGGGCTTAATCTTATTTGTCCAAATATGTATAATTAGGTGTGACTAATCACATTTGTCTATCACTTTGATTTAATCCAATTAAATCAAGATAAAGTTTAATTAATGGATTAATTATATGTCTACCACTTTGATTTAATCCAATTAAATCAAGTAAAATACACTTATAATTATATATTTATAATTACCAAAATACCCTCAAATGGTTGAGATATTTATGAATTTATAATTATGCCCTTGTGTAATTTTGGATTAATCCAATTAATCCAATTAGATCAAAGTAAATAATCAATGTTATCCAATAATACTTGATTATGTTAGTTGATAATTATAATATTGAATATTATTATTATAAAAAATTATCGGCTATCCAAGTGCTCAACGAGTACACTTCATATTGTGAGACTCTCTAAGTTCAGACATGTTCGTCATATAAGCCTAGCTAATATGTACGCAATTCGGCCAACTCTGAATTCACGAAGAACAGGAATGACCTTTCTGAATTATACAAGTCGAGGTCATCACATATGTTTTTCAATCCTTCCGTCGTTGGCTATCCGAGTTATGCTTATGAAACATAGAATACACCGTCAAGTTTTTGTGATGCACATCTTACGTCGACATGTCCACGGTTCTTTACAAATAATGTGATCCATCTTAGGTGATCAGATTTGGCCAAAGTTTTAAGAATCGTGACTTACTCACATGGATACCTAAACCCCCCTATGGTACACATACGGGCCGACATATCCTATCTTGATATGCATTTGATTAACGAGTGCATCGGTCCACAACATTTAGAGGCCAGACCATGAAATATCTCTAACATATACGGCATCCAAGTGTGGAGGAGCTCACACAAAATCAATATTATCCTATAGTCTAAAGGATCACATATGCTACTCGACTGTATGAGATTCTTATTGACGGTGGTGTGTACTTCCAACTATTAGGAATTTCATGTGAGTCATTCAGTATTCGATCCAACTAATACCCACACGTCTATACAAGCTTCCAAAGCTTCATGGTAATAGGGTTAAACCATTGGAACTCCAATTCCAATATACGACATGTGCTAGTCTTCTAGGTTATAGGAATTCGACCGTATTCCAAAACCAACGACTATGAATAATTACTTTAAAAATAGTTTATAATAGTAATATTATCCCAATGTCAGACCACCTAGTGTTCAATATTACTACAAGACTATTCTAAGTCGATGTCATTCTTAGCATATTTATACATTAATATAATATGCATAATGACATTACCATTAATAAGGTATGAAATAAAAAAATAATTATTTTATTAATAAATAATAACATGTACAATACATTATTCGGATTGGCGCTCCAAGCACCAACTCCAACAACTTGATACATTATATAATCTTTGAATGGACTGATAAATAAAATTATAAGATTTGTATATTTTTGATAACATATCAATCTTTGAGTATTCGAATTATAATTTCCTTATTTTTATTTGTGAGTAGTACCACATCAACTAATGACATTGAATCTTAGTTGGAAGAATTTCTTATAAATGCAATTTAATAGTCAAAATCAAAATAGTCCCACCCAATTGTAATACTAATACACTATTTTTTCACTTCATGTTTGTGAGAATCAAATGAAGATCATAAAAAACCTATTTCTTATGTTAAAACTACAAATATATATTAATTATAACATATTATTAGTTCCATATGTGTTGGCAACTTTTATAACAAAACAAGTTCAATTGAGTTGCAATGAGGGTTGAAGATCTGGGAGCAATTGAACAACATCATATGGAGATATCAGAATGATATTCACTCTTTTAGACATTCCAGAAGATTTTGAGCTTCAATTGACATAAGGTTAGTGTCATTGGAAAGTAGACTCGAAGACGACCGCGTACATATAAAGAACGTATGATTTGGTCAAGGGACGAGAAAGTTACAAGCGTTTTAATTTGTACCTTAAATCGGTCCGCGATGTGCGTTCGAATTGCGTTTGTCTGAGCGTTCTAACACCCGAAGGCATAAAACTTGCGTTTGAGGGGAGTTCAAACGTCCGTGCATAAGTGGGTTATTTTGGATGCGTTTTAAGTCAATTTTACACAAGAAAAACCATACATTTACCCTACTTATTTAAACAAACACTTAGCCACTTTACCCATGTGAAGAAACACAATTTAGAGAGCCTCCATATACTTTGTTTAGAAAACTTTCTTGATTACTTATTTATCTTAGTGTTATTGATTCCTTTGTTTGACCATCAACACAGAAACACAACCCTAACCCAATTTCATAAGTCTTCAGATTTTTTAGGAGGAAGATTGGTAGTCCGAGTTCCGGCGTTGAGAGTTCGCAGGGTTGATCCGCTCAGAGACTTCAGAAGTTCTAGAGAATGAATCTTGGTGCGGGCTCGATGAGTTTTTCGAGTTATTACAGTCTAGAGGTAGAGTCGGTGAAATTTCTACTATAGATTTTATACCATCACTGTAAGTTTTCTCATTATAATGGATTTTGGCTGGTAGCCTATATACCTGGAGTAGTTTTTTGCTCGCACGAGTTTTTCACTTTGTTAACAAAATTATTGGTGTTGATTTTGTTTTCCTGCTTTTGTTTATTTGCATTGATTGATAATTGTTAGACTTAATGGTGTTTGATGATTTTATTAATCCATAGAAATAATAATTAGGACTTGTCTTAAATTACTGTGTTTAATTCTGCATAGGGTCAGAACCTTAGACTAAAATCGAATTTTCAATTGGTATCGGAGTATGACCTTTTTCCTTTACCCTTAACTATGGATAGAAACCAACCTTTGAATTGTCATATTTTCTTTAATGGAACTGAGTATCCTCACTCGAAGGTTCATATAAAAGCGTTTCTCAAATCCTTAGATGATAGGGTGTGGATGTCAGTAGAATGTGAGTAGAAATCCTCCATGATCATCGTTGATGGGGGCTCTTCCCCTAAAGATAAACTGACTTAGACAATAAACGAGTTTGAAGTGAGCAATAGGAACAACAAGGCTATTAATGCCATTAATATTGTTGTTTGCTTCACATAGTTTAGGATAATTTATATGTGTGAGATAGCCAATGATGCATAGGACATCCTGCATACTGTACATGACGGAAAAATGGTTAAAGCAATCTCTCATAGTGATTCAGAATGTATACTTCTTATGAGTCTTCTAAAGATAAGAGCAATTTAATGGCTTTTACTATTAGTGTGGTTGACTAGAGAGAGGATAATATTAGTGATGTAGATGATGGTTTAGAATTCTCTCATGATGATTATGTAGATGAGAATGATCTTAGGTAGCGCATATTGAATTGTTTAATGAGAGCTTAAATATCAAGAAGATAAATGTTGAGATCAATAAGAGTCTGAGAGAAATGGAACTAGAAAAGAATGAAGTTCAAGACAAGCTTGACAAGAGCCTTTCAGTTATTGATGATCTTGAGGAGAGGAATAAAAGACTAGTTAATAGAGTCAAATGCTTAAAAGCATAACTTGAGAATGTTATAACACAGTTGTCTACAGTTTCTAGTGGGACTAAGAAGCTATACCACATATTGGGGATTTGTATGCCTCATTGTGAGAAGAAAATATTAGGCTTCGTTGAGTCGAGTTGTGACAAGGCGTCAACTTCTAAAACTGTGTTTGTCATAGCTCAGTCCAAGGCTAGACATGTTAAACTGACTCCTTCTTATGACTTAGGAAAAAAACCCATTGATGAGCGTCATGTGATCCTTTCTGTTATTCTTCGTCCTATGGCTCTATCTCAATCTAGATGTGTGGTAGGTAAACCTCATTCTCGTCCGAGGTTTGTGTTTGTTTTCCATCACTGTGGCAAGATAGGACATATTAGGCCTAAGTGCTTCTTGTTGCATAAACACAAGAAAATGTCTAAGAGTGTTTCACTTAGATTTGATTCTTCAAATCTAGCTTCTCAAGTTTCTGCACTAGCTAAACAAACTCAACTCATTAGTGAGAAACTAGCACTGTTGAGAATGAGATCTCAAGTGAATGAGACTCCTAAGAAAGTTTGGGTTAGGAAGCGAGACGACTTCTCATCTACTTCTGAATGCCTTAAACCTAAAAGACATGATGAGAGTGTACTTCGATGTACCTTTTCTTAGTTGTTGCATTCATGTTTCCACATTGCATGTGTGTGTGTGTGTGTTTTATATTTTTACACAACTATATGTTTCTGCACTAGCTAAACAAACTCAACTCATTAGTGAGAAACTAGCACTGTTGAGAATGAGATCTCAAGTGAATGAGACTCCTAAGAAAGTTTGGGTTAGGAAGCGAGACGACTTCTCATCTACTTCTGAATGCCTTAAACCTAAAAGACATGATGAGAGTGTACTTCGATGTACCTTTTCTTAGTTGTTGCATTCATGTTTCCACATTGCATGTGTGTGTGCGTGTGTTTTATATTTTTACACAACTACATGTTTTTATTTTCACTGTATATGGGTGTGTGTTTTATTTTTGTTAACTGTCCATTAGTATATATGATGGAAACCCGAACATAAATTTTATACCTGATTCCGAATGGAAGGTAGTATGATCTGCACTCAGGACTACAACTCCACGTACCATTAGATAATGACAAGTCATATTGTGTCTTTTCTTGTTTTGTGTTAAAACAAAAAAAAATACAAAAAAATATAAAATGAAAATGACCAAAAATATTTTCTGGCTTGAAAGAGCATGTAAAAGCATGTGCATGTGGTCCTATATGTAGATATATGTTTTATGCATATGTAATATGCTTTTATTTTTCTTGATGCTCTATGTGCATAATTATGCGTGATGGAAACCATTTGTATATCTTGTGTTTACATCTCACATACACATTTTTATTGTTTTGAGGTTTGGTCACATATATGAGTTTTTGGACTGACAGTCTAATCTCTGTCATACTTAGATCACTAAATAGTGTGACATTTGAGTAGATGACCTTATGTAATTCATTTTTTTTTTAAAAATAAAAATAAAAACAGATTAAATGAGTCTCAAGTATAGAAAAGTCGATGTGCCAAAATGAAAAGATAAGGGAAAAAATCCTTTAATTGAAAAAGTTTTATTAAGAGCTCATATTTAGGGGGAAATATTATAACATGCAACCAATGTTGCTTAATTTCAGGTCTTAGTGGCGCTGGATTTGAACACCTATTTTGTGGACTTGGTGTGACATAAGATGGGATTTCTTTGGCTGTGTCTCGCTCATAAAAAAAAGTCTTTAGCCTTGACTCGTAATGCACTTATTTCTTACGCAAATACTTGCTATACTTTGGTGTTTACGTCATATGCATGCATGTATTATTTAGCATGACGAAAAATGGTGCATATTATTTCATGTCATAAACAGCTAAGTACTGACCGGTATCATTGTACTTGCTTGAAGTGCTATTTTGAGTCATTTTTTGCTTATTTTTTTAACTCATTGTATGCTTGTATGTATTTCATGTCATCGCATATTTTTTCATTGCATATTTTTGAGTTTTTACTTCTCGTGTGTTCGTTTTGCAAAATGAGTAGGGCTGTTAGTGAGGGGGAGTAAGTTAAGTTTGCATATTCTCTTGTATGTGTCTTTAATTGGTGTATTGATCTGCTATTTTGACATGTTATTTTTACTCATTGTCATTTCATGATAAAAAATGGGAGTAAGTTTCGATTATCGATTTATTTGTTTTGTTTTTAATGTATGAGAATTTTTATTTTTGGTTTATATGCTCTTTATGTTCCCTTTATTTTTCACGGGTATCTTATTGTTTGTGGCTATTTCAGGTGCGCAGATTATTTGAGGTGGCATTGTGTCTTTATTGACTTCAAGACTACTTGTTGATTAGGTGTTAAATCGAATCATATTATCATAAATCATTGTCTTGATGGTTGACATCTGGCTATTTTATTTTTGGATCTTTTACTGTAGTCTTTGTATTATGTAGTTTTGTAGTTTTATCACGGAATATCAAAGGATAAGATTTTTATTTCCATGTATGTTGGTAACTTCTGTAACAAAACAAGTTCAATTGAGTTGTAATGGGGGTTGAAGATCTCAGAGCAATTGGATAACATCAGATGGAGATGTCAGAGCGACGTTCACTCTTTTGCGTAAGTGGGTTATATTGGATGCGTTTTAAGCCAATTTTACACAAGAAAAACCTTACTTTTACCCTACATATTTAACCAAACAATTAGCCACTTTACCCATTTGAAGAAACACAATTTAGAGAGCCTCCATATACTTTGTTTCTTTCTTCTTGATTTTCACCTTGAAGACTTTCTTGATTATCTTGTCTTCATTGTCTTGGTGATGTTGATTCATTTGTTTGACCATCAACACAGAAACACAATCTTAACTCAATTTTCTAATTCTCCAGAGTTCTTTAAGAGGAAGATTGGTAGTCGGAGTTCTGACATTGCGAGTTCGCAGAGTTGATCCGCTCATAGACTTCAGAGGTTCTGGAGAAGGCCGCTTAGTGCTGGCTCGAGGAGTTCTTCGGGTTATTACAGTCTAGAGGTATTAGAGTCGATGGAGTTGCTACCATATGCCTTATACTATCACTGTAAGTTTTCTCGTTATAGTGGATTTTGGCTGGTAGCCTAGATACCCAAAGTGATTTTTTACTCGCACGAGTTTTCCACTTCGTTAACAAAATTATTAGTGTTGATTTTTTTTTTTGCTTTCGTTTATTTATATTGATTTATAATTATTAGACTTAAGGGTGTTTGATGATTTTGTTAATCCATAGAAACAATAATTAAGATTTGTCTTAAATTATTGTGTTTAATTTCGCATATTGCCATAACCTTAGAGTAAAATCGAATTTTCACATACAAATATAGCATAAACGGAGACCGTTATGTAATTCAATGTATTGGCTTATCTATAACTCATTTTGGTCATATTTTCGTGAGGGGTGGTAATGGATCGGGTTCAGGGCGGGGATTATGATCCATGAGTCCGAATTCGAATTATTAAAAAATCATCGAATCCAAAATTTTTCGAGTGAGGATATTTCTCATTATCTCCAAATGGGGACGTGAATAAGTGGAGACTCAATCCCCATTTTATTATTTAATTTTCAACTTTTATATAAAATTAGAATAATTTGTATCATATACATATTTTTTTTAATTGTTTTAAAAGATAAAGGAAAATTGAAAATTTAATTCTGTTCGGGCCACAAATGTGGACCCGAACCCGACTCAAGTGTCAATGTTGAATTGGGGTAGATTTTTATATGTTTTGGGGCCTCGAACCCATCCCGATTGAGCCGGATCCGACAGGATATCCCCAAATCCATGGGGATTTTTGTCATCCCTACTCATTATATCATTAAGCTTACCATAAAGGAACATATTCTGTTATTAGTTGAGACTACAAGGGACCCCAAAGTGTAATGTATTTGCTTCATGTCAAACCCCCAGCTTCTCCAAATTAAGGATATCTTATGGTTGTTAGTGTTACAAGGCAACATTGTTTGGTATGCTGATACCATTTGGCTTTCAATTCAAACTCAAGCTACATAGCGCTGTAAAAGAAATTTGCTTCTACATATGTATAGCTATAGTAAGTAGTAACAAGGCAAGCCATTCTTGGCCAGAATTTCTGATGATCTGATGTATCATGCTCATATAGGTGTAATTAAAATTGGAATGCACACTTGGTTAACCTAACTGGTAATTATATTCATTGCTTCAACAAAGAAATCAAATGTTCTTACTCCATTTACAAAGAATATTGACCATTATTGCTGGATGTTGGCTCCTCTCTGCACATTTGGATATTTTGACCCTACTCCAAATCAGGAATAAGAAGCACAAAATCTAATAAAGATGAATGTGGAATTTCATCATTAAAGTTTTTGGGTATCATGTAAAGTCAATGCCTTTGCCATTAAAAAAATGGATACTTTATCATGTAAAGCAATATAAGCTGAATTCAAATCAACATGCATACTTAATGAAGCAAAATCAGGTTAGTTCACCATGTGTACATGGCAAATACTAAAATAGCAGCATATGATCATGAATCTTAATTGTATAGCCTCCCATAACATATCCTCAATTTGAAGAAGATAGTTGTTTGATTATTTTTCGTCTAATCGGAACTTCCTGGAGAATAAGCAAGTTGGCCTTGCTGAATTGAGGACTTCATGGACTTTCCTTGGTAAAAAAAGTTTCTGATACATCTTTTAGCTGTAAGGATGTGATAAAAGCCTCAGTTATGGAGAATATATTCTCTATCCCAAGCTTAATATGATACTGAGTGGTGGACAAAAATACAAGGAAAAAGAGTCATAACTTAGGCATGCAATTTGATGGCAACCTATTGATTTTCTGATCTTCATCCGATCTGTAATATTCCTTCACCAGCTATATAAATAGAGGCTTCAAAATACAGTAATGGCATCCAATTAGAATAGAAGAAAACCAAAGGAAGAGTAGCCTGACATGGAGATAAAGAGTCTTGTTTGATAGCCAAGAATGACTTGCCTTGCTTCTAAAGAAAGCTCTCAAGTTTAGCTCCCTGAGCAGTTTCCAAGGCAAGCCATTCTTGGCTAGTTTGACAGGCTCTTATTATTCATGCTAGGCTTTCTCTTCTTCCACAATCACTTCAAATTATTTTTTGCCTGTTACATAATTGGCATTATGTACCATTTGAGCATGCATGCTAGCTAGCTAGCTTACGTACATTTGCATGTCGATTTGTGGAATTAATATATTAATTTGAGGTGCTGACTGCTGATATATGTTTTCAGTTTAATAATAGCTTGGAATTAATATATATTTTTTTTTTTTTGTAGGACTGAGGCATCATTGCTTGCTTGCTTCGTTTATTCATCAGTATGAAGCTTTACAGTAAAATTAGACGACTAGAGATCGAAGTGATGGATTGAAGAGCTATGAGTGTAATTAAACTGAAGCAGTCTAAACAAAATGTATATATGTGATTCTAGCTATTATTATGACTGTTAGATAGATGAAGGTGTTTGATAAACTGAATTAAGTGTTTGATGAATTGTCTTACCCATGACACTCCTTAATCTATCATCAAGTGATATGTAAGCAAATAACAGTTGACGTGTCTGGTGATGCAGCAATTGATGCTATAACTTTTTATCCACTTATCTTGACAATATCCATATATGCCTGTTTAGACTTAGCTGGATATTGACCCAAACTCCAAGTAAGAAAAGAAGCACTAAATTATCTAACAAGAAGGAATCTGGAATTTGATCGCTACAAGTTCTGGAGACTGGATTCATCTCTTATCCAAAACCTGTTGTCCTTTTGCCTTCTTGAAACTTTTTAGTCATTGTCATTGTCACCGCATATTTAACTTTAATGGCAAATTTAAAAAATGGAAATTAGTGTTTCTTTGATTCACAGATCCCTTATTATCAGTATCTGGTTTTGGTGATAAAATGTCATCAACCATATTATTAGTTCTTAATGAAGGCAATAAAACCATAGATCTAAACTAAATGCACTGTCGTAGTTAAAGCAATATTAGGTGAAATGGAATCAACAGGATAACAAAACCATGTATAAATAACACCATCAATCTGGAGTAGCTGGAGGTTTGATCATGAGCATGCCTAATCAGAAATTTCCTGGCGTTGGTGATCTTCTGTGACGCGAACTACTGATTATAAAACTCGGTACAAAATTCAGAAATAATCTATGAAAATACAATTTGTAAATTACAAGCCTCACACTGAAATAAGCCAAAATTACACTCGATATATTCACACACAGTTGCAACAAAAAGGAAAATTAAATCTTAAAGAAGAATAAATCGATCCTTCAATTCTCCAGTAATTTAAATTAATTAACAGAAGCAAAACATTCGTTAAACCCGGCTTCGAGCCTTTTGCAATCAACCAAGTAGGCAAAGCCATAAGCCATGTTCTTCAACGTAGCCTCATGAAGCTCCAAATCCGACGTGGCAGTCGCATCCGTCGAGAAGAACACCCTAAACCCTCTAACAAACGCATCACGCGCCGTCGTTTCACAGCACAGGTTCGTCATAACACCAATCACTATCACTTCCTCAACACCCATCTCCACCAACCGCTCCTGCAACCGCGTGTTCCCAAACGCGCTGTAGGTGTTCTTCTCTACCACCTCGTCGACACCCGCCACCACCTGCCGCTTGATCTCGGGCATGAGCTCGGCGTCGGCTGTGCCGTCGTAGACCAGGTCGTCTTTCCACCACTCGCCGACCATGCCGTGGTCCGCGGGGGATTTGTGGCAGTGGCGCGTGAAGAACACGGGGATTGAGGCGCGCCGGCAGAGCTGGATGGTGGTGATAGCGTTGTCGAGAATTGGTCTGGCTATGGAAGAAAAATGATTTTGCATGTCAATAACTAATAAAACAGAGGATTTGGGATTTGGGTTTCTCTTTCTGATCTCGTATTTCTTGTATGATGATGAAGCCATCGTTTATTTGATTCGAGAGGGAATTGTGTGGCGTGGGGGATTTTTAGATACAGAAAATTAACATGACATTGGAAATGGAAACCAGAGATTCTGGGTACTTCTACAATCTCTATGCGCGTTGTATAGACTGATTTCTCCTTTCTAAAAGTTGTATATCTATATTTAGAAACTGGATAAACACGTAATTACAAATTTAATAATTACACCAAATACCAATACTGGATTTGGCACGTGGGAAATTTTTTTGTGATTTTTGTCGTGAGGTAACATCAATCATGCACTTAAAAGTGTTTATTTCCGTGTTTTTTTTTTTTTAAATATATCATTTATTGATAGTTGGTGTGAGATTATAATATTAATGATGCAAATTAAATTAACTAATTACTCATGTTAAAACAGTGATTTGTAATACTTCAATTGTGATACAAGTTATACATCCAAACTATTTCAGATATTCAAAATCGAACAAAAGAATTTAGATATTCGATATTAAAAATCATAATGGACTATATGTTTTTAAAACCAAAATATAATCATTATTCAATATAATTCAAATATTTCACATTTTTTTAGTCCAATAGAATCAGAAATATAAAATATCTGATCAAATTATAATCTCTAATCGTGGACATTGTGTAATGTTAAATAAGGTGAAATTAATCACCATATAATTGATTTTGATTATATAAGGGAATGGAGAAGTAATTTGTACAGATCATAGTGTTGTTGTACAAATTAACTATGTGACAAGGAAATTGCACTCTCATCATTGTGATTAGATCACCTTAGATATATAAATGAAGAGAGGTCCATATGATTAGTTCCTGGATGAGATGATATGAGGCAGTATCAGTCCACGAAGGATTAATCATTAAATATCCCTAGTCGTAGTATTATCGAGACTGGACATCGATAATGCGGAATAGGCTAGTATTGCACTTGTGCGCGTTGTGAGGGCACAACAGCATAGTTCTCATATATTTGGGTATTGGATACTCATGCAAGTGCGATAGGAGGTTGTGTTTCACCGATGGTACGGGAAACAGCTTCGCTCTGGATAGACCCCTCGGAATCCCATTGGTATTATGACTATGTGTCTATGGGAGTCCGACATCAGGGTAGGTGTGTTTGGTCTTAACCTGAGACTTACACCGCTAATGCTGACGACAATCAATATACTTTAGTTGAGGTCGTCCAGGGCTGTAACAGGTTCTGTGTACGCCAATGATGGGTATATTGAGAATCGTAGAGTATTGGGTGTGATGTCAAGACGGAAGTATCACTCCAGTCATAGCGGAGATGATGTCACGCAGGATACGGTATTAGTGCTCTTAAGTGCTGGCCGGCCATCGAGATATTATGTCAAGGTCATGTATATCCGATTATAGAGACTAGTTACCAGACATCCGACATGTGCTTCGGACGGGGCAGACACTTATCCAGCCCCAGCCCTAGCACGTGACTATCCGATACTGGGCCAATATACACGATACTTGGTATACTACGCTTGATATAGATCTTAAATATTCTTAGATGAATATGACCGGAGAATTGGGTAGACTTCGTGCTTTGCTAGAAGCCGATCTTGTCTCGTAAATCGGTAGAACGTAGTACTTGGTACATACGTGATTCGGATACTCCGACGACCGTATTTACTGCCGACTTATCCGGGGATCTCATGGGTCGCTTCCCGATAATGCACCGATGACGCATAACTCGCACTCATTAATAATCTGGGATTATATAGAAGAGAGAGAAAATTAATCTAGGATTAATTACCGAGATATTTTATCTAGGATAAAATATCGTCTAGAGAGAGATAACGATTAATTTGGAATTAATCGATAAATTAATATATTCGATATATTAAACGAAATTAGATTTCGACGCGGAATTAAAATTAGATTTTAATTCGGGCGAACGAATTAATTTAGAATTAATTCGTTAGCGGCGTAAATAGTGAATTCGCTAGGCGTAATCATTTAATTACGACGCGACGGAAAATTCGCTAATTGAGAATTAGTGAACCCGAGCCCGAGTGTGATTGCGAGCGCATTCGTATTTCGAATTCGAGTGCGGCGACGCAAGTCACATCAAGCGTCAAATCATTCGTCACATCAAGCGTCACATCCAATGTCACTTTGAGTGATGTGATTGATTGATGTGATTGAGTTGATTGATTGATTGAGTGATTGACACACATCAAGTCACTTTAATAAAGTGACAATGAATAGTAGATAGAAGTAGATGAAATAGTGAAGTTGGTTGAGACTTTTACCATTTTAATTATTTAATGATTATTTGGTAATTGTTTAATGTATTTTCTTGGAAAATATATAAAGATTTTGGAAAATCTTTTGTTAACACCAATTTACACATTTTTCTCTCCATCTCTCCTCCTCTCTTTCTCACGCCCAAGGGGCTGTTTTTCTCTTCTTCTTCACAGCTCACTGTCGTGAGCTTCAAGGGAAGCATGAGTGTGTTTTGATGCAAAAACGCAAGTGCTAGCACACTTACGAGACTTGCGAAGGTGTTAGGGAGGTTCACCCATGAGGCGGGATCCGTTCGACGAAGCTAGGAGCTTGACGAAGGACCATCTTCACGCCCAAAACAGTGAGCAACATCACTGCAGTTCACGCCCTTTGCAGTGAGGAATTTCAAGTTTTGTTGCTTGCCGCGTCTCTCAACCGATCGATGTGAGTATCCGCTACCTCTGTCTGTTGTGTTCACACATGTATTTCATTGCTTGTTTGATCTTGGGACCTAGATAAAAAACTAACAATGGCATCAAGAGCTATTGGTTCAAGCATGAAAATGTAGGGCTTAAAATTGGGTACTTTGTATTTGAGCATGATTTTATAAAATTGGATGTTAAAGCATGCTTAATATATGTTATATTGAAGATTGATTTGATCAATTTTAACAAAATGTGATTGGATCAATTTTGCCCAAATTGGAATCCTTGGCCGAATGGTATAATATTTTGGATTCTTGGAATTTTTTGAATTTTGATTCATTAGATGAATTGGAATCATAATGTTTGATGTTAATTTGAAGTCAATTAGATTGAATTTTGAATTGAAATAAAACACCCCAAATCTTCATGTTGGCCGAATAAGTATATGCCATAATGTCTTGGTAATTTTGAAATTTGAACAATTGGATGTGTTGGAAATCATTTAGGATGTTGATTTAATGTCGATTGTGGTTTCGATTGGATTGAAACCAAATCGGACACAAAATCCCTCCTTTGGCCGAGAGCTTTAAAGCATGTAATGGGTTTGATTTTTTCATTAATGTGTTGGACATGTGATGATGATAATGAACATGATTAATTGGACTATTTGGTGTTTTTGGAAATATTGATTTGGGTGATTAATCATGTAATGCACTTTAGGTAATTAAATTACGAAATTGGATTTGTGTAATTTAATGAATTAGGCCTTTAAATTGGATTTGGGCTTATTAAGTTGTAATTGGGCTTATTGGGCTTGATTTTATCAAGTTGGGTTTAGGCCAAATGGATTGGATCCAATTGGGCCCAAAACCACTACCATAAAGCCCAAATGTGACTCATAAACCTTTAAAGTTTAATTGGGCCTAATGGGCCTAAATTGATTTCTGGGCTTATGGGGTTACTCCTTGATTGGGCTTTGGTTTCCGAAGCCCACGCCTTAAAGAAATTAATTAAAGCCCATTAGACTTGAATTAAACTAACATTGGATGTTAATCGGTCTTTGAGACGCGTTACGATTAAATTTGGAATTTAAATCGTAAAAGGTTTATTAATAAAGTGTAATGTTTAATTTGGAATTGAATAGTGAATTAGTATTAAATACATATTAAATTTGATTTAATGTTGTAGTTTAATTAATTAATTCATGAATTCGTACTTTGAGTACTTATTCGCAAAACGAGTTTGACTCGAGCAAAATCAAATCGTTGTTTGAACATTGGATGATCACATAATTATCAGATTAATTAATTTGATTAGATTGATTGATAGCATGCTTTTTGTGTGAATACGTGGTTGTGATGAAGATGAATAATGTATATCGGATGGATATTAGTCGGGTGGGGCAATTTTGGAAATTGTTGTAATAAATTCGATTTATTAAATTGGACCTGCGTGTCCAGCCTTATCACCTCTATTCTCTTTGTATTCTTTTCTCACCTATTCCCCTCAATGTAAATGAGGTTTCTTTAGAAGTGTAGTGTAACGGGTAGAAGTAATACAAGTGCTAGCTTGAGTAAGAAAGGGAGAGATTGATCTAGGATCAATGTGTTAAGTATCCATCCGCATATCATTATTATTTATTTTCATACTCGCTTTATTATGTATTTAGAATGCATGTTTAAGGGTGTATGATGATGAGACCTTAACAAAGATAATGAAATTGGTAGCCAATTTGCACGCGAAAAGCCCTCATCAAATATCATGCGTCTTTTCCTTCCATTGAGTGATTCTTACTCAAGATCCTAGATTGGCATGGGTTGTTGGCCAAAGTCAAGCGCTTGTCCGTCGAAGATGTGTTTGAATCACGAGGCTTTGTTCCATATTGGTGTCTTGTCCAAGTTGTGGTTTGTTGGCCAAAGTCAAGACCATTTCTTGTCCAACGACATTGATTACGAAGCTTCCATGGTCAATGGGTCCACGCTTGACTGGGATCACTAGGTTGTTGTGCCAAAGCCAAGGTCTAGTTGATTCAGAGGAAAAGGTTAGGGTATATATTCGATATATAGGCATATATAAGATATATGTTTCGGACTTGGATGTCCACCTACTGGATCTAGGAGTTGGATGATATCCAATTGATCTTCGAGATCTACCTAGTTAATTATCATACAATTGTGTTGGCCAAAGTCAAGATTATGTGATATTTAACGGGATCCTAGCCCACTAGGAAACACGGTTTCCCGAGTACTCGACAGAGGGTTAGAGGCTCGACGAAAAATAGTGGAGGCAAGAATTGAATTTGCAATATTCGTTCAATTACTCGCCATACGCGCTCAAACAAATATCACTCGTCAAATATATTAAAAGTATTAGTTGGACTAATATTTAATGTTGTTTTAATAAACAGTTGGACTGTATTATACTTGATTATATATAATTGGATTATATTAATCAATATATTTGAATTAATTAATTTCAGTTTACAGTTGATTTTATAATTGGATTATAGTAATCAATGTGATTGAGGTTAATTAATTTGGATTATTTTGATTATATAGTTGGACTATTATAATCATTATAATATATAGTACCACTAATAATTGATTAAATAGTTGGACTATTGAAATCAAGAAAGAATTGAAAAGTTGGATATTTAAAATATAATCTGGGATTAAAATATTTTAAATGATTTAATTTTCAAATTGGGAATAAATAATAGGTTACTTTATTTGATAAAATAACTTATTATACCTTACGCCCAAAATTAAGCAAATAAGTAGAGCGTAAATCTTTGGAAGATTTATGTGATGATAACTTTAGTGCTTAATTTAACATACTTGTCAAAAATCTATGTTTAGATTTAATAAGTATTAAAATTGCAATAAATAATTCTTGGAGAATTAATTGACTATTCTAGAGGTGAAAAGTCAAAGTTTGCAATTGGGCATGTAGCACGAGGTGCACATTGTTTCGATATTCTAAAAACCCAAGGCTTGGCCTAAGGCTCATGAAATATTGAAAAGGATAATTGACATATCCCAAAGTGAATACCATTTGGATATGGCAGACACGAAGGAATTAAAGAAGGGCAAGACTCTTACTTTTAAAATGATTGTCAAAGTTATGTTCATAACTAGTATTGAAATTAGATTTTAAATACTTAGTGTGGTACATAAAATATATGTATTGATGTTCAGAATCTGCTTTGAGCAAGATACTGACTTCAAGCTGAGATTGCTCTGCGAATCGGAAACGGGACGAAAGTCGCTGTTTCGACCGTAGATACTTAAATTAGGAACTGTTATAATGTAACTAGTTTGACTAGAGACATTATCTCTATATCAGTGTTTAATCCATTGTGGATAAACCTTTATATTCTAGAACACTAAGTGTTTCATTATATAAAGATGATACTGAGATAAACACATTAGATGTGAATAACAGAATTTATATTTTGAATATAATTAAAATCTCAAAACATATAAATGACAAATAAATAGCTCAAATTGATTTGATCAAGTAGAGACTTATTTGTGGCATTGTTGTCTTGGACACAATTAAACAAGACTCGTATATCCGCACTTTTGAAGAGTGGGTATTAGGACTGATTTGACTATTCAAATAAAGTCTACGAATCTAGTTATTAGGTAAAATACCTAAAACACTATTTACTTGGTAATAGTGTAAGTGCCACCGATCTGTTAGCCCTATTCATGGTGAAGTTAGTGGGCCCATATCTAGCTAGGCTAGATGTGAACATGAATATTTTGTGACCTTAACGGATGTGGCATCACGTTATGGTTATGTGTTTTTCTTTGAAGAACACAGATCGGAAACTATTAGAGTTTCGACACGAAGTAGATAAACAGATCGACTATAGTATTATGTCGTCACGGTAAGACCGTAATGGAAAATACTTAAGCAGTAAGTTTCAAATATACATGAAAGAGTATAGTATTCTTTCAGATGAGGACTCCTCCCGAGACACGTCAGTTAGACGGTGTGTCCGAACAAAAACCGAATTTTGTTGGACATGATAAGGTTTATCACGAGTCGCTCTGAGCTATCATTTCCTTCAAACAGGATATGTATTAACAGTGCAAAACTTATTTAGAATAAGGTTCCATATAAATCTGTTTGACAGATATCATATAGGATATGAACAGGAAAGAAACAGGGTTTCTCATTCCTGATAATTTGGTATGCCAGGCATAAAGTTTGGATTATACCAAACTAGAACCCAAATTGGATAAGTGCCATATATAGGTTATCCTAAGGGAACCACATAAGTATAGTACTTATAAATCTCACATGAGAACAATATGATTATTGCTCACCATGCGGTTTTCCTAAGAGGAACACCGATATGCAGTGGTCAGTGGGAGGATAGTGATACTCGATGAAAATCGGAGTAATACTATTCAAGGCACGAAGTCCGTAATGGAACATAAACAGTTCATCAATGATGAATATGTACCATTAATCTTCGAATACACAAGAACCGGGTAGATCGAAAAAAGTCAGAAAAACAACTGGGGTATGGATTTCTGATCTACCTCATAAAGATGTCAATCTTATGAATGTATATCAACCGACTACGTTATGAGGAAGTGATACAAGGTATCAACTCCCTTTTATGGCAAAGTGCCATGAGTCTGAAATGGATTCCATATATAACAACTATGTTTGGATACTAGTTGTTGTACCGTAAGGCATTGTGCCTATTGGTACAATGTAAGTCTTCAA